>JANHAO010009052.1:0-18706 GCA_026873985.1 Saraca asoca
CAAATTATCACATATTTAGTTAGAATCCTGCATTGCTTGTACCGCGTTCCCATGAAGGTGAATATAGTGAGGATGACTGTTCCCCCCCCCCCCCCCCCCCCAAAAAAATACACATTAGTTTTTTTTTTTTTTTTGAATAATAATAAATCAAAGAAATGAAGCAACTTGAAGTAAAAGTTCAAAATTTCTTTTCCTTCTGAAAATTGAATTAAAGAAAATGTGGAGTTGTGGATATGCAGTTAAAAAACATGGAAAATCTGAAGCAACTTGATGTCATGTGTTTTTAAAAAAAAGGGTTAATGTCATTCTATTTTGCTGGAAAGCAGGAAATTGAGGAGACTGATGAGGAAACTGATGTTTCACCATTGTTGATAGAAAATTCTCATCAAGTTGCTGTATTGGCATTGGATTTTCCTTCCACGTCATGTATCAGCAAAGATTTTGAAGCATCAGAAACATTACAGCAGGAATTCTCTCTGAATTTAGGGGAACCTGTCAAGGGAAGCTCATGCTCGGAAATACCTGCTAGTGGATTCTGGAATACAATGGAAACTGGAGCTCCTGAAAACCGGCCTCTTGAGGAAATTGAACCTGACCTTCCTGATAAGGCTAATAATCTTGAGTACTCTTCAACCTTCAGTGAGGAACTTGCAAATTGTGTTGTTCAGGATTCTGAAGAGGACAATGATGGGCATGATTTTGATTCAAGCATGAGATCTGCTTCCTCCTTGGAAGGCAATCTGGATTCAGTGCCTCATCAAAATTCTGACTTGGCTCAGAGCTTCAATCTTGAAGATGATACTCCAGTTAGCAAGAGAGAGTCACTACTATTGTCCGAATCGGATGAACGGGATGCCAAAAGACCAAAGCTTAAGCATGCTGGATCGGAAAGACGATTTACACGAAGCCTATTGAAAGAAACATGTTTAATGTCTTTGTGAATACTGTTGATAGCGGGAGGATGTGTATAGGCAATTAAGTGTTAATATTTTGGAAGTAGAAACCCCCAGCCTGATTGCAGAGGGAATGATGTGGGAGAACACAAACAAAATGTCTTGTGGTCCTTGATTGGAAAACGATTATAGTGGTAATGGAGTAAATATGGGGTTGAAAGCACAGGATTCATGATTCTTAACCTCTGCATTTGCATTCAAATGTTCTTGGTGGTTGCTGGTTTTGTAATCTCAGTTTTCTAATAAACAAATGTGAAGGGGAAATGAGATTTATAGATAATTAAACATCCAATCTTGTGGCTTATATCCAATTATAAGGCCTAATGGTATTATTTAAGAAAAAATACAACCGATTTTATGTACATTCTGAAAACCAATGCTGGTTTTGTGATTAATTTGACTTTTTTGTAACCTCAATTGGACATTTTGTTCAATATAAAACTGGACAGGATATAGGAAACATGATCGAAATATTCATTAATAAATTGAAAATACTCAATTTTATCACGGAATGAGGAAGGATGACATAAACGGATTAGATGAAAATCACAGATACTATATTGGCAGAAGTCAAATTATCACCCCAAGTTGTACAAAAAAACTTCCTAGATTGTAGGTGGACCCTCATTTACCCTCAGTTTCATGAAGCAAGCATAAATTCCTGCCTGGATCTTTCTTCATAAGACAAGTAGGTTCGCTTCAAATTTTACCATTCACTACATTCCAGAGAGCTTAGAAAAATCAGACTGAAAATCCTGCAATACAGATCATTTACAAGCGAGATCATTTAATTAATTTAACACCCCTGAGAGGGTCATTTGGTAAACATAAAACAACAAAATCTATAAAACTTATGCAATTCAGTTATTCTATTTATTATTATTATTATTATTTTGTATGTAGTAGCTAGTTTATGCATAATAAAAGGAGGATACTTCCTTCAGAGGAGTTATTAGCCTTGAATAAGTAATTTATAATAATAATCTAGAAAATAATAAATCCTATAGGCTAATCCAACCAGGGATAATATATCCTAAGATTCAAATAATTGAATTTAATATCCTACTTCACCACAATTTTTCAATTAAAAATCATAAATTACAGCATTATTTAATACAATCATCATAATTATTATCCTTTAATCCTCCATGTCAGACAGTGATTTCAGCTTGCTTGTGACACGTCTAAGTCCTTCATGTCCCAGAAAAAAGTTCATAGAAAAATGAAGAATCTAGTTTTGCCTATATAGTTTTGAATAAAGCTTATTGAAATATCGATACCAATCTTGCTAAATGATCTTCTCTAAACACTTAAGCAAAAAACATCACATAGAAATCAATTAATCATAGAAACTCTATAGGTGCACTAAGTGTTCTAGTGTACTGCTTTCAGTTACGGCTGCCTTAGGTGCTATATTTACACCCTAGGATCCACTTTCTTAATCTGCTTAGCCCACTCGTATGGCTAAATATTGTCATGTAAGTATATCGATGAAAGTTATCACATGGATGTGCTTCTTTTCACATAAGATGATGAGTAAAAGAATTTTGCCTGTAAATTTCTAATATGCAACTTAAAAAATGCATTTTTGCAAGCTTCTTACACCAAAAGTACTAAGTTTTCAAAATTCAGTTTCGACACAATTTGCCTTAATATGCTTATGAACTATGTACAGGCCAGTGAAAGAAGTACAAATGTGTAAAACATGTATTCATTTACCTTGTGGCATTTCTTCCGCAAGAGCACTAACATCTTCTCTGGCTCACATGTGCAAACTGTTGACGTCTCTCAAAGGTGATCGTCTACCAACACTCGCTTCAAGTTTCGTCGTTGTGGCAGAAAAAGAACCATTTTCACTCTCTTTAGTAGAATCATATAGTTTGTTACACTCTACTGAATCCATTTCAATTCCATTTTCATCCACCCAAGTGTTCAATATATTCCCAAGCGTATTCATCATTTGCATATCCTGACCAGAAAACTCTCCGACCCTATTACAGATGTCTTCCATAAGAGCCAACATGACATCTCTTTCTGTTGAAAATCTCATGATGTCTTGGAGCAAATTTCCTCTCACACACTCCAGCACTCTAATTATGCTTTCCATGTTTTCAGTTTCCAACTTCTTGGCTTCTATTGATGCTTGAAGGTGTTCTACTTGTTGTCTTAAATGGAACAGTGAACCTTCCTGGCATGCAACTTTATCAAGTAAATTGTTGACTTCCAATTCTAAATTCCCAATTCTTCTGTTCTTTTCTTCAACTTCTAGCTTTGTCAGATACTTTGCATTCTTTAGAGTCCCAGTGAGCACACTGGCCATGACCATCTTTTCCACTTCTTTTGAGAAAGAGGAACACACTGCTTCTATCAGATCTTTCTCCAATGACATGGCCAGCTTCTGAAAATAGTTCACACCTTCATCTTTCTTGTTTATAATCTTCATAAGCCTCTCTTTCTCCTGCTCAAGGGCCTTCTCAGCATTTAACTGTGCAATAGTAGCAGCTTCTGATTCTTTTCTCATGTTTTCTTGCTTCAAGCAAGCAATAGCCAGGTCTTTTTTAAGATCTTCTAGGCAGCAATGGTTCTGCTCAACAATTTGTGCAAGAGTTTCTCTCTCTTGCTTAATTGTTTCTGCTTCCTTCATTTTCTCTGCGCTCTGCATTTCCAGTAGAACAACCCGCTGCTGAAAATCTTCAAGTGTGCTCTCCAGATCCTTGACATTGCAGAGAAGGCTTTCTTTCTCATTCTCAAGGGCTTTCTCTTTCTCTCTTTGTGAAAGGAGGCATGTATTTATCTTTTGACAAGTTCCCTGAATTTTATCATATCTAACTTTGAGGGTTTCTGCAGTAGACTTCCAATTTTGTAATTCACATTCTGATCGAGATAGCTCGATATTTTTATTGGCCAATTCAAGCTTTAGCTTTCTTTGGGCTTCAAGTGCCACACTTCTTTCATCTTTTAGGGTAGTTTCAATCAGCAACAATTGTTCTTTCAAGACAAGTTGTTCTTCAGACGATTCCTTGAGCAGTTTCTTAAGTCGCTGAAGCTCTTCCTCCATTATAAAATTCTGCTGTGCCATTGCTTTTAAAGAATTTTCTTCCACTTGCAATTGCTCTGGGGAAAGAGAAATCATATTGGCATTCTCTTGAAAAACTGCTTTGTCAGTCTCTAGACTGGATACTTTGGAGCAAACCTCTGTGAGTTCTGATTTAAAGATCAAGAGCTCTATGGAAATCTCTTCAATTGCATAATGACAATTTTCCAGTTCCATCTGCAGCTCCCTAATTTCCCGTTCTTTGCTGGTCAACGTAGACTTATAAGTATTCATTTCTCCTTTCATCTTTTCCACTTGAATATCCCATTGAGATTCTTTTGATTTCAGACTTGAGGAACAGTTTCTGTGTGCCTCTTCCAACCGTTTAAGCTTGTTGCGGAGCTTTGATAGCAAAGAATTTGCTCCAGCATTACGGATTTGAGCTTCCCTTTGTTCTTTTAGTGAATCTCCCAATTCCTGATTCTCTTGTATAAGGTGAACAATTTTTAGTTCCGTTTCTTTCAGAAGCGTCTCTTTCTCTCCAAGAGAATTTCTTAGATTTGCTATCTCTTCATTCCTATGAACGGTTAAGCTTTGCATCTTTGACTTTTCTTCTTCACATTGGGTAAAGACATCCTCAAAACGTGATTTAAATTCAGATATTTCAACCTCCAGGAGTTTCCTCCTGCTTTCTTCATGAGCTAATGCACGGTTGCACGTCTCTAAACGGGACTGAACTGCCTCAAGAGTTCTAGTTTGAGAATCCAAACTAGTCTGCAAGGAAGAAATCTCTTCCAGCAGTGCAAATTTCTCCCTCTCCCACTCCTCGTTGCTTGATTGGAATTGACCTTGAAGCTTTTCATGTGCTTCTTCCAAATGATCAAACTGTTCACTTTTCCATTTCATTTTGTCTTGCAAATTTCGATTTTCTTCCTCCATTTGAACTATCACATCATCCCTGTTTCTGAGCCTCTGAACCTCTTGGGCTTTTCCCTCTGCTTCAAGATGCTTTTTTTGTGCAACAGATAGGAGTCTTTTGAGGCCTAAAATTTCCTCATTGCTAGCACAAGCATTCTGCTCCAAGTCATTGTTTCTAGTTGTCAATTCATCTAAAGCCAACAGCAACTCCCTTTTTTCTTCTTCCAACTTAAGCAATCTCTCTGCGGTATCCCCTCGGATTTTCTCATTCTCTGAACTCAAACGCCTGACATAGATTTCTTTTTCATGCAAAGTAGATTTGAGGCCTTCATTAATTTTCCTAAGTTCAGATATCTCTTCAGACTTGAGATCGAGTTCCAGGGCCTGTTTCTCAGTCTGCTGCTTAAATTCTTGAAATTTAAGAGATTGTTCACAATGGGATTTCTTCAAGCTCTCAGCAAGCTTCGTTTTAACTTGGCACTCTTCCTTAAGCTTCTCCAACTCTGATTTGACTTCATCTAACTCCACGTAGACGTTATCCATTTGCCTCCTTTGAGTTCAGCTTCCAGATATCCCTGATACATTTAACACTTATGTGAGGTAACACCGACGAATAGATTTAGTCGAAATTATCTATACATAGTATCACACTCGAACACTCTCATGCATGCCGAAGCAAAAGAAGAAGACAATTCCCTGGAAAGAGTGCTTTGTTTGCATATTCATATTCGTAGATGATCTCAATGATTTAACTATCTAATAAGGATAAAGGCAATCAATGAAAAGAAGTCCAAGCCAGGTATTGCAGTAGGAATAATGTCGCTCCCAATTCAAAGTTCTTGCTTCCTCCCAATCCCTAACATAATCACACCAAATCCAACATTTGCCGTGAGCCTACTACTAGTTGTTGCGTAGTTTAGTTGTATGGAGGTTGTGATGAACTTTAGATGTGAGATTAGCCTTACTTAAACTTACAGAAACATACTTGAAAAACGCTTAAAATAGCGTCCAAGTGCAATCTTCACATACACGTGCATATGCACATTTACATGTTAGAAGATGCATAATAACTTCAACAATAACGGAATAAAAAAAAATCGATTTTAAGCTGCAAAAAAAAAAATACAAAGCTTAAGAAACCAAAAAGAGCCAGGTTTTATCAATGATCATTCAAATTTGAAAAGCAATCTCCAATCTAATGCTTTACCGAGCATTCATTGCACTGAGATGACATTCGTAAACTCAGACACAAACTAATTGGCCACAGTTGACACTCTTAGATTCAGAATTTCAACTAAGGATACTAGGAATATTCGCATTCAAATTCAAATAAATAGTTAAAGATAACGCAGCTCGAAATTAGGACCTTACCTCAGTAATAAGGAAGGGACAATGACAGACCGGAATATTTGATGAGAATTATTTTCTCAGCAGCCAAGCAGGAGAAGGAAAGAAGAAGAAAATACTCTCTGAGACGGAGACACTGATGGATCTAAAGCGAAACTGAGAGAAAGATCAGGGAGGGAGGAGGAGGAAGCAGCGGGAAGCTGGCTGTGTCTGTAAATTTGAAATAATTTCAGTTCCCTTTCATGGGGTTGAAAACGGAAAACAGCAACTACTTACCATTTATACAATCCCAATTACATGGGGTTCCCTTTACAAAACTCAACCTTTGATTCTCCTAAAATTTTGAATGCCTTCAGTTTTTTTTCAACCATCATATACTTAATTAATAATTTTATTAAATTAATAGATTTTTTATAAATTTTTCAATAAAAATTATAATATTATTGTATATTTATATATCATGTCATTTTTTTAACACAATTTTTCAACTCATTTTAAGTATTTAATTAAAATTCTATATTTTTAATTTAATTTATATTAATTATATAATATAAAAATTATGTACGAAAAAAATATAATAAACTAGCTTACAAAAATATTGTAATTCTTGTTTAAAAATTTATAAAAAATATCACATAATTTAATAAAATAATTAACTAAGGAATTGTATAATTTACGCAAGAAGTAAGTTCCGGGAGAAGTTGAACTTCTTAGGAAATAAGTTTTTATGTTAATTTCTTGAAAAATACTAAAAGTTATTTGGTTAATATTAAGAAAGTAAAACTTCTTAGAAAGTAAGTTTATATGTGATGTTTGATTCAATTATAAACTTTCCAACAAGTATTATTAAAATAATTATAATGTCCTACAGAAAAAGTTATACTCTTTTGTTGGGTAAATTTTTTAAGGGCACTCTTGTTATTTTTAAAATTTTTCATAGATAGTTTTATATTTTTATTTTATTAAAAGTACAAAAAGTTGAACTTATCTAAAGGATTAGATAAGCAACTTTTTATACTTTATGGAAAGTAGAATTTTCCTTATATTTTGAATTTGCGGCCAACCAAACAATCAAGTATTTTCTACTTCCCAAAGAGTTGTACTTCCTGTAGAACTTTTTACGAAACAAACAATTTTTAAATTCATGATGATGTTAATTTCAAATTTTGTATAGTTTAATATTTTAATTTCTAATTTTTTAAAATTAATGGAGGTAAAATCCAATCACTCCAAAATTAAAGAGAATATTTTACAATTTTTTCTATTGTTTTTACAAAATTGTGTTCCTAGCTTGTCATTTTTATACGATACCCTGCATTGTCCAATTACAAGTCATTTTTTTATATTATGGTTTGAATATACACACACACACACACACACACACACACATATATTTGAAACAAAGGGGATAAAGCCTTAAAAGAAAAAAGGACTACGAAAAAACAATTAAATAGGTCTTAGTGACACTTTAAATATTAGCAAGAAAGATACCAAATATCTGAGTAAAAGGCATAGGGATCACAAGAGATCCTGGTGACGGGGAGAGACTATAAGTAGCCAGTCAGTCTGCACAAGTATTATCCTCTCAAAAAGTATGCATAATATCTACTTCCCACTGAAGTTGAAGAAGACTTTTAATTACTTGAATCAGTTGATATCCTGAATTATGAGGCTTAGAGAGCAATTAATTCAATGCTTTAGAGTCACATTCCAGTTGAATTTTCATGTAACCTAGGTCCCAAGCAGTTTGAAGACCATAAATAGCACTCCAACATTTAGCTTGAAAGGTCAAATAATGGCTAAAAGGTTTGTCAAATCCATATAACCACCATCCATTTGAATCTCTAATCAAACCACCATAACTAGTAATTAAGTTATTATTTTTAGATGCACCACCAGTGTTAATCTGAATCCAACCTTTATGAGAAAGCAACTAAGAAATTTCCAAAGTGCCCATAGCTTTAATATTCATGTCATCCGAGTCCAACAAATTATCAGCAACTTCATTAGCATAAACCATTATTACACCAATTGGATTATAAGCCCAAACAAAAGAATCAAGATGCACATCCTAATTCCTCCACAACCATAAGTGCCATTAACAAATGGCCCATCTTGTAGACCAAGGCAAAATAAACTTGTCAAATCCATATACAAATTCATATCTATCTATTCTTGTAGATCTAAAGCAAAGAAATGAGCAACAAAGCTAAATGGGACAAATGAATGCCATATTTTCACCGTATAAGAGTAGTCCCAAATCACAGGCAATACTATCTCTTCTTTGATAGTACAAAGCCTGCAACAATTGGACACATTACACCACTTAGAGATGTGAATATTAATTAGCAATCTCCCATGGCATACTTACTAAATGAATAAATAGATTCTTTGAGGGACATAAAGCTCCCAAATCCATCTCCAGTAGCTTCTTTCCTCATCCCAAGAATTTTGCATCAATGTTGAATATGCATTTTTGACAATAAATACACTTGCTTGACTATCCTTCCAAATTAGTCTATCATTCCCAGAGTTTACTTTAAGGGGAGAAATTGATTAAATTTTAAAGACAATATAAGGGGAACAATTTAATCTAGCAAAGTTCAATCCCATTCTTTATTATCAAAAACAAACTCATACATATAAGCATTTTGTTAATCTTCATCTAGAGGTAGCATAACATATTCAATAAAGGATGATCAATTCCAAACCAATCATCTTTCCAAAAGCGAACTATAGTTCCATCCTTAATTTGCTAGACTATATTCTTAATAATAAAATTCCAAACATTAGAAATGTCTCTCCAAAAGTTCGAATCTCCATTGAAGCAAACATCATTAACAAGTCATTTGGTACTATGGCCATATTTACTTTTAAGAACATTCATCCACAGTTCACTTTCACTAAAACAAATTTTATGATAAAGTTTCATCAAATATGCTGAATTCATTTGCTTAATCCTTCTAAATCCCAGACCCCCTACTTGTTTTGGTTGACAAATAGTAAACCAACTGACCATACGAATTTTTTTGACTGAATCATTATGACCCCAAATAAAATTCTACTGAAGCTTTTCAATTGTATTATAAATACCCTTAAGCAGTCTCTCCACTTGCATATTATAAATGGGAATTGAAGAGAGTACAAAATTGGCCAGAGTGATTCTTCCAGCCATGGAAAGACACTCAATCTATCACCTAGCTAACCAACTATGAAATTTATCCATTAAGCCTTTAACTTGCCTTCTAACTTTATTCATAGAGACCAGGTTGATTCCCAAATACTTGCTCAAGTTAAGAGTTAGCACTAATCCATAAGCTGTAAATTTGTTAGAAACTAGTTGCTGATCCGCATTCTTTAAGAACAAAATTTTAGATTTCAATTTATTCACCTGTTGACTAGAGGCCTAACAAAATCGATATAGACATTATATAATACATTGAATTTAATCAATGGATGCTTTAACAAATAAAAGAATATCATCTATAAATATTAGATGTGAGATCAGAGAGTCATTCCTCCCACCAGAAATAGGATTCCAATTCCTCTTTTGCACTTTCTCTAGAATTAAATGATAGAGTTTATCAATACATAAAACAAAAATATATGGAGAGATAGGATCACCTTGCTTAAGACCTTGATTAAGCCTGAAATCTACAGACTTAGAGCTATTCCATAACATATTTATAGAAGAAGAAGTGATGCACTCCATGATAATTCTGCGAATAATCTCAGGAATATTAATCTTCTTCAAAACATCAACAATGAAATCCCATTTAAGCCTATTATAAGTTTTTTTTCAAGGTCAATTTTAATAGTTATGAATCCCTTTCTACTTTCTTTTTTTTTTTTCATAGGATGAATCATTTCCCTAGTTATTATTATATTATTCTAAATACATCTTCTAGGAACGAAGCTAGCTTGGTAAGGGAAATCAAGAACATGCATAAGAGTTTTAAACCTATTTACAATCAACTTGGTAATGCATTTGTAATTCACATTACACAAAGATATTGATCTAAACTGATTAATAATCTCAAGCTTGCTTTATTTGAGGATTAAAGTAATTAAAGTTCTTGAACCAAAGATCTACTAAAAAACACATCTTGAACAAAAGAGAAGAGAGTAAAACCAACTTTATCCCAATTTGCTTGATAAAAGAGAACAAGAAAACTGTCACTCCCCAATGCTTTAGAAGCACCCATATCAAAGACAACCCATTTAACTTCAATAAAAACAACATTTTTATTCAACATTTCAAAATCAAAACCAATAGATTATAATTTGATAAAACACCTGTAGTTGAATTAAATTTATTCAATTATTTTTTTTTAATTATCAACTAAAGCTAGCTTTTGTATTTAAACTTTTTTGTTTTTGTTGAATTTATGTTTCCTCTCATGAGTGAGTGATTTTTTTTTTTGGTTGGAAAAATATTTTTTATTCCCTTACAGTATAATCCTAGTTTTGTTTTACACACTTGTAATTTAAAGCATCACAAAGAGTTAATTTATGATTTACACCATTAACATTTGTCCACCGATGCTAATTTTTTTATCTAAATTTAATGGATTGTTACATGCTAGTTACATGCTTTCAAATTACCTCTAATTTGACCCTAATCATTATTCTCAATTTCCTCTTTTCCCTATATCTAAAAGTCTAAAGAAAAATCTATCTTTAATTTTTAGGGTTTAAGATTTAAGTAAAAGAAGAAATTGGAAATGATGTGATGTAATTTATAATCAAATTAAGGTTAATTATGGAGTACATGATTAAAGCGTGATAAAATTTATTAAATTTGAACAAAAAATTAACACATATAAACAAAGTGTTAATGATAGAAATCATAGATTATTTTTATGCAACACTTTAAACCATGGGACGAATAAATTGAAAGTAAGATCATATCATATCACAAATAGATAAAATGTATTCCCTTTTTTTTTTCTTACCTTACAAAACTAGGTTTCTTTTTCTAATTCTTTTTTTATAACTAATAATAAAAAATAGCCGAGTCATTTGCCAGGAACATGGACACATTAATTTAGTTAGAACTTAACGGTTGAAAAAATGACATGAGAAAATTATTAAGAAAATTACAGAAAAATACAAATAAAAAGTGAAGATGATCTATAAATTCAAGAAACTTTCCAACACTATGTGCTCTCCCATGGCCAACCCCAACTGACGCCTATGGCACACATTTCCGCTGTGGCCTTACCTGCTCTATCTGGCAAATATCGTCCTTTCAATCCACAGCCATTTTCAAAGAACATAATCTAAGTGCTAAAACTTGGCTTGCACAATGAATACATGATTTGGCTATGAATGAAAATCACATTTTCATTGACACAACTGGAATTTGGCTACCGAAGTCCAACCAATGTGCATATTAGTAAACCTTGAAGCTAGAAACAGTGAGGCTCTTGTGATTTCAAAAAACCATTGCTGGCTGATGGTGTTTCATTTTGCCTCCTGGGAGAGTACTTTCTCTGTTCTTTATCTTGTACACCAAAAGAAACAATCTGGTAAACCTATATTGATTGACTGCCTCCATTATATTGATGCTAGCAAATACCACTATTTTTGGACTCCATTTCCTAGTACTATGGCCAAAATGAACTCCTGCTTCCATCATCTCTTCCAAAGTTATGTTCCAATATCTTTTTGCCATTTATCCCCATACTTTCTCTCTCTCTTTTTTCTGAAAAAAAAGAAAAAAAAAGACCAGGTATCCTGAATTTGTGGTTTCAACTTTCAACATAGAGAATGCATGATATTACTGCTTCTTTAGACGGTGTGGATTTCAAAAGTTCAGTCACTTAACCCCCATTATCCAATCATTATTTAATACTAATAACCATTTAAATTTAAATACACTTTACACTCCTTTTAGTCATTTCAACTTCAAAAATAAAGTGTTTCATCTTCAAAACCTGGCAGCATTTCACATCAATCCCAAGGATTGCCATAACTGAATGAAAGCACAGCATGACAGTGTAAATTGTGACAGTACCACTCTTGAATATTATGTGTAAGAACTTCAAAAGTAAAAAGGGTTATTAGTATTTAAAATTTGATTCAAACAACCAATTAAAACGTGGAACAAATTTTCTGAATCTTTTACATATGTACATAGAATAGGCTCCTGCCAATGTAACATATAGAAACTGAAGGTATATCAATAGTCACAAAGAATAAGCAAACAATACTATGTAAAACATCACTATCAAAAATTTGAGTCTTGTAGGTTGTTGCCAGTGGAGGAACACAATTTCAGCACCCTTTTCAAAGGTCTCAAACCCTTTCAGCAAGGAGCATTTGTTCAAGTTCCTCTCTACGCCGTTCCAACTCCTGGAAAGTGTAAATAAAAGCAAGTAAATACAGCAAACTTTTTTCACCACAATGTGCAAACTACTTTCAAATCAATAAAGATAAAAAAATTTAACACTAAACAGGCATAATCCTATCAGTCATTAGAGTGAAAACTCAGTTTATATTATCAACCTTTGCTCACTCAATTTATACTAACAACCTTTGCTCCTACTTAAAAGGGACACCAATGTACAAATGAATGCTCGCAACCTGATTACAATCATCTAACAAGCTACAAGTTGCAAGCCTCCCAAACTGATGTTTATTTAAACGGTCTCTATTAGGTATTGTCCTAGAATCTTGTTAAATGCAGCATAATCATATGCTCAATTGTTCATAGTATCCCAGTTTTTAAAAAAATCCCAATATTGAATATTGTGATCAAATGCAAGTACCTTCATTTCCAGGTTTGATAACTGATTAGCAGTAAACGAAGATTTAACAACTCTCTAGCACATCAAATGCAAATTTCCTCATTATGCATGCAATTTATAGCAGGATTAACTTGAAATGCAAAAAATTTCTTCTTGTTTTTGGCAATTTTTTTAAAAGAAATGGTATATAGTCCCCATCCAAAAAAAACATATCTTAAACAATTCATACTTTAGCCCCTCTAATAATTAGTCTCTAGCTCCGCCGCTGAGGATTAACCCCATAACCAAATAATTCTTGATCTAACTTCAACAACTTGAAACTATGGATGTTGGGATAGAGTCAGGTAACAAGGATGTAGCAGACTTCCAAGTGGATTTGCTGACACAAAGTCAAAAAGCATGTAGCAGACTTCAAATCATGCTATGAAAATAATTTGCTGAAAAAGAGTCAAAAAGGATGTTCCAGCAACAAATTTTCCCATTCTACACGTTGGGATTTTACCATTTTGGGTTCCGTCACGGCAAAGGTACTAGGCCATTCCTTTCCTTCCTTTTCTTAACAGTTGGGTATGGGAATGGGAGGGGAAGGAGAGCCAACTAAACTTACGACATGCATCAAATCACAGCTTTAGTGTGTCATTGCAGATAAGTTCAACAACAAAAATACATGCAACAGAAAAGGCAATTGAAAAGTCGATCATAACACCTTAATATCACAGCTTACCTCCAGATCCCTGACTGCTTGCTCTCTGGTAATTTCCTTCTGCTGACGAGCACGTTTCAGAAAACCAATGCATAGAATTCCCTTAAATTGGAGTGAACACGAGAAGAACATCAGCTTGCTTTATTCCCAAGTAAAGGAGGAGAAACTAATAGGAGATTGTTTAAGGGAAAGAAAAGCTGTTAATAGATAACAGCTTAGGAAATAATATGAACACTGTCTGAAAGTGCACGGCAGTTGAAAATGGAGTAAGCTGGGCAACAGAATGCAGTTATGTATGTTATTAACTTAGAAGATTCAAATAAAAATAAATCCTCGGCCACATTCTGTATACAATGGATATGACTTGCCATAGAGAATATGGACATCAAATCATTCTGTACTATATCTATAAAATATAAATCACATTTTCTTGGGATTGTGGGAAAACAGATACGGTCAGGTAGATGACTTTTCTAGACTATATAGTTTGATCTCTTTGAAAGTTCAATTATCTTACTGAAATAACATAGACTAGGCCACAAGCAAGAAGCAGGTAGCATGATATGTTCTGAAGAAGAATAAGCTCCTTTTGCTCCCCTCTGTAGTCAGGGAAAGCTCGAGTCATTACTGCAACACTGCAGGGAACATACTGTAACTTCAATAACAAACAAGAAACCAATCTGTGTCCAACAATATAAAGTAGCTTCTATAACAAAATATCCTAAATCTATGTCTAACAAATTTCCTAATCTAGATGCCAGCAGCCAATTAAAATCCTATATATGTGATTAATACTACATTTGTTCCTGGTCACTGCTTGACAATATAACTAAATGACATTATCCCAGTTTGAACTTACCAGCTCAGTATGTGTTATCCATTAAGCACCTATTTTGTGATAAAATACCAATTTGTAAAAAAAGCTAACTGTAATAGGTGTCGGTGACAAGCACGGAATCAACGCAACCTCGGGAAAAACAGAATGTACAGGCAGTAATAAGTGAAAAAAACTCTCGCTAAATTAAAGACTTACAATATCTGCAGCATACCCCTGCAGGCCCAGTACCCCAGTATCTGGAAAGCATTGACAGAAAGATCTAATTAGACAACTGAAAACAACAATATTACAAGCTGGCAACTACAGCAAAGTGCAATCCGAAACAAATCCACACCATTTCAATGATAGTTAGGAATCAAATTGCGAAACTAAGCCGAGTAACTTACACGCAACGAAATAGATAGAATAATTTATAATAAACCTGCCAGAACTTGATGATGAAACTCCACTCCGTTTCAGCCAGAACAACAAACAAAGCAATCAGAACCGCATAACACCGAAATATGCCATTGAAAATCTAAAATCCATCCAAACACAGAAACAAACAGTAACATTAGAGTCAGAAAACAAAATATTACACGCATAAGCAGCAGAGAACAATGTAAAAGGAACGTACATCAGATCCGTTTTTGAAGGAGCGAACAGCAGAGAGGACATTGACGGCGATGCAAAGAATGGCAGCCAAACATGTCAAAAAGCCGAAACACCTACAGACTACTAAAAAAGGGTCTGGTCTCGCTCTGAGTCCAGTGCTTGAAGAAACTATAGGCACGGTCTCTCTTTCATCACCGTTTCTCGGCATTTTCTTGAGCTTTCTCAGTCCAGAAAATAGTTTCCTCCAGCTGGAAGAAAATCTGCAAGATTGAAGGAAAAAACCAGATTGGAAAAGTCTTTCTTTGTCACACTGCTGTATGGGTTTTGAATGCTTCGGGTTTCGACTTTCGAATGCTTTTCGATTTCTTTGGAAGTTTTCTCCTTCGAAGCGGGATTCCTCACCTGCCATTCAAGGCAGTGGCGGGATTTGACACGTGGCGGTTGCAGAAGTGAGAGTACCGAAACGTGTCGGTTACATCGTTATCTTGGGGAGGTTCTTTTCCGGTTATCTCCGGTTTGTAACCTATCCACCTGGTGAAATCGTTAATCAGTTGTACCACTACTTTTTGTCTGGACAACGGAAGAATGAAAATCAAAAGTTGCAAAATTATTATAATTTTTTTTTACAAGAAGTAATTCTATTTCACGTATGAAATAAATAAATCTAACAGAGTATGAAGCAAATATTCATATTACATTCTATGAAATAGATATGAAAAAATAATAAAATTATGGAATGATATAGAACATATCATGTTATGTATCGAAAATTTTGCTACACAATTTTGTTACACAATGAGAATTTTTATTTGAATTATTATTTGTATGATCTATGGATAGGATAATTCTACATAATATATACAATAAAAAGGAGAATTATACATACGAGTTTAAAATCCATCTATTACTGATATAAAAAGGTATTTTTTACTGAAAAATAAAGTTATATATATTACAAATCATTTAAAATTAAGATTACTAACACGTGATTTAAATATAAAATATGAATAATAAAAAATAACGAATTTTTCTAAATAAAACTATAAAAAAGATTTGAATCATGGAAAAATTTGTTTAGGATTTCATTTGATATTTCATAGTCATTATGCTATTTTTCTTATTAGAAACTCAAATATCAAATTCTTAATAAACAACTTCTAATATGGAAGATGAATAGGTTCAAACCTAAGAAAGTAATACCTCCATTTTCTTTTAATTTGAATTAGATATATATTGAATGTTTGGTATTACTTTGGATAGCCTAAAATTCAATTTTAAAGCGCATAATCAAAATTAGTTCTTTTTTTAATTTTTTGATTAAGTTTTTGAAGGTGTTTCGTAATTAATTATGCTTAGAAATGATGATTGAGTGTGAATTATATGGATTAACTTTTTTTTTTCAGCAATAACTTTTGTTTTTATTGTCATTTTGTCTCGTAATAATTCTTTCACATCAATTCTGTTCACAATAAAATTAATTATTAAATAATATTTTTAAATATAAAATAAATTTTATTTATAACTAATTTTTTAAATTAATTACATTTGAAGTCAATTATTTTATCACCATACTAAACATACAAGTCGACATTGATTAGATGATTGAGTTTGAGAATAATTATAACAAATAATTATTATGAATAATTTATTATAAGCAAATTCATATATATTTAAAAATATTATTTCACAGTTGATTTTTCTAGTCTAGATAATATAAAAAAAATTTCTTTTTGATGTAAAATATCATTCCAAAAATTATGATTCTGTAAAAACATTTAAAAATATTATTTTGGAAGATTCTAAAAGTTTTAATCAAATATGCAGAAGAAATGACAATATTAATTATGAGGAATAAATCTCATAATTATAATTGGAATGAAATTGGCAAAAACATCACTTATTTGTCATTTTCCCCTAATGAAACTCGATTTTGTTTTGCAAAAAAAAGACTCAACCTAAGATATCATGAATTGCAGATCCAACGGACGAGAATTCGTTTGAACTACACAAAGTTACTATAGGTTTTTTCAATTTGAGATAACGACAAGGAAGCAATGTCTTCAGTCAGCACTATCAGATTATGAGTATTTAAGTGATACACGTTACGCTAGCAAATGCAATATTCAATTCATCTTCATTTGATTGGAGGAATCTGAAGAAGATGGAGAACAACCACAACTCCGAAGCTAAGGAAGCAGTCAAGTCCTCCAAAGATGGTTCCATTTGTGGCTACGAATCACTCCACCGTCTTCTCAAGGAAAATCTCCAGCCTCAACACTTTCAGGTGATTTGAATTTTGAGTTTTTCTCGACTTTTAGATTCGTTGTTTTAATATGAAACTATGTTGAATTGATATGAAGTTCCTCGGATTCAATTTTGCTAATCGATTCTTTTAACTATGAGCTGACTAATTTCACATTATTTCTAGCTTTTTTGTTTATTCTAGTTGGGTATAATTCATATGGATGATTAGGCTGTTAAAGGGTGTATGATTGTGTTATTAAAATCTGGTATTTGGATTGATTGATATGATGAGTTCCGAATTTGGAATATTGGTTTTTTATTTGTATTTTTTTTATTTTTTGTATATTTGCAATTGAAGACTCTGCACACAATGAAGATCAATTGGTTTGATCAGTCAATGATCTAATGAACTTATAATCCTGGAGTCAAAGCTGATGCTTCAGCTATAATGTAATGAATGCTTGAGGTTTGTTCTGCTATTATTCGACTATGGATAGGTCCACTGAGGTATTGCTTGTCATGTTGATAGAATTTTCAGGGATCAGTCCATTGTTGAATGGCGTTGTAAACCCTTCTTAGATGAAGTTTGTTTTGTTAGTTCTTTCATATTATTATGATTCACTTAGTTGAAATGAGCTTATTATTGTTAGCTATCCTTATGATCCTATCCTTGGGTTGATTAGGTTATTTCAGGATGATCAATCTCTAGTACTAGTTGGATTTTGTGGACTACATAATATTTAGGTTTGTATTCTGGATTTCTCTTGCTATTAAGATAGTTGTGGAGATTGTTCCCTCGCGGAAGAATATGCATCAACAATTAAACCATATTTATAGATGCTTTAATTCATTTGATTGGTCAGGAATTGTTCTGCTCACCATGTAAATGGACAGTCTAGCATCATGAGTAGGAGGTCAAGGAACACATCTGTCATTGATTACTTGAATTAACAAATCTTATTCGTGTTGTAATGTTAAAATTGTACATAAATGGGCAATTTCTACAGTATTTATTACAACAGGGTGGTTAAAAGTTTCCAACTCTTTTGTGTTCATAGAGTAGATAGAACCTATCTTTTGCACTGATTTGTCCATGGCTTTGAATAGTTACTGCAAGAAGAGCTTAGAATAGCTATACTTGGGAATGTAAATCCATTACTTATAAATTACTCAAGCACTTCTCTTTAGCCATATTCTTGCTGTTTCTTATAATTGCAGTGTGAACTAATATGACTTGTTGTTAAGAAAATAATTAGGGTTTGTGTTGGAGAAAAAGTATAGAGAGATAGAGAAGATATTATTCTGAAACTGTGCTCTACAATG
>JANHAO010009053.1:0-18964 GCA_026873985.1 Saraca asoca
GCATTTCAGGAGCCTATCAATCCTGAAGGTTTTCTTTTATAATTCAGAGGTCTTTCGGTTGAGAAAGATCAAGTGGAGTAGACTTGAATTACGGTTTCAATTCAAATTGAACTACTTTAAAAAGATTGTCGTTAGGATGCCCTGCTCTGAGGGATTTTCTACGGAGTTGACTTCATGCCTGAACCTGGCTATATAATCCTTCAACGATTTGTTCTTGTGCTAAAAGATCATTGCAAGATGGTAGGGAGGCACGAACTGCTTTTCAATGCCCGGTACTGATCGATGAATTTCTTTTGATATTCTTCCTAATCATTGACACTACAAGCCGGGAGGCCTCTGAACCATGTTTAAGGTATGCCCTCTAATGTGGCAGGGAAGACGCGTCATTTGACTAGTGGGTCAGTTGTTTAAAGATCCATTTGGACATTGAACGTGTCCACATGGTCACATGAATCACTATTCCTATCATACAGTGGGATCATGGGCACTTTAAGCTTTTGTGGAAGGGGCTGCATTTCAATCTCCACAGAGAATGATAGCTTTCCGCATGATGAGGTTGATTGTTTTGAGATTGAGGGCATTCCTCTAGTTGTTTTAGCCTTTGGAGGACTTCTTTCATTATTAGGTCCCACATTTTAGATCGTGGGCCAAAGCTTTCAGCTTGTTATGAGCTCCCAGGTTGCTGTCTGTCACGATTCTCGTGAGTCTCCTTCTGAGTTTCTTCACATAGCTACTAGAGCTATGCCACAATCTCCTCTTGCTTCTGTGCACCCCGAGCTTGCGCTTGTGCCAGCGTTCTAATAGTTTCAGCCAACTCTCTTACCATGTTTTCAAGTATCAGTTGGGGTTGGTGTAATGTTTGTGCCTTTTTAGCTCTAGAGTTAGTAGTAAGCTATTGATGAGCTTCGGCAATAGGAGTATCTGCTAGCTGATTAATCGGAGTGCTTAAGCTTCTAGTGATCCTTCCTCTCACCATAGTAGCTGAATAGAAAAGCAATTCAAAAAATAGATAGGCCCTTCTTCTAGTGCCAAAATGTTGATGATGGAATCCGATTCTGCCAGATTCTAGTCAACCAATGTAGTCCTTTTATCCCTAAACTACTTTTTGATGAATTAAACAGGAAAGCAAAGAAGATGACGAAGATGGTGGAAAGGAAGAAGAACAATAGAATGTAGTGTTTTTTAACATGGTTCAGCTAAAACTAGGCAATATTGGTCCCTACGTCCACGGTAGCTTTTATTAATCTG
This sequence comes from Saraca asoca, assembly GCA_026873985.1. NCBI lineage: Eukaryota > Viridiplantae > Streptophyta > Magnoliopsida > Fabales > Fabaceae > Saraca > Saraca asoca. The sequence continues at coordinate 1,249 of JANHAO010009053.1, forward strand.
AAGTGAATTGTATAGAGTTTTAGTATAGTAATTTTAGCTTGTTCTACAAGGATCTTCCTCCTTCTATTTATGGAAGGTGGAAGGTTACAATTACAATTTTACATGTAGTAAATAAGTTACATCAAGTATTAAATGTAGAAGATAACTTAAACCCAGCAATTCAGCTCTTGTAGATGGCTTCCTGCAAGTGGGCCCCTCCTGTCTACTAGATTTGAGACTTGATATGAGTCTATTTGATGCTTTATCTTGCTAAGCCTTTGGCTGGGTAGTGTGCCTATCTTGTGAGCTGAGACATTTGGCTCAAGGTCGCTACTGACTTTCTTCCAGTGAGGTGAGCTTTGCTCTTGGCAAAGTAAGCTTTAACGAGTTATTTTTCTTGCTTCGAGCTTTGCTTGCATCTTGACCTCGTAGTTAGCAAGGTGGTCAAATCTTAGCGAGTTGAGCTGTCTTTGGCTAGTTCTCAGTCTCCGCAGGTGCTTTTGCTTTTCTGCTACGTGAGACCAAATTTTGCCCATAACACTTCTCTACTCTACTCTTTATTTTTATGCTCTTTTACTTGCTATTTGCAAAGCTACTTACTATTTCCAAATTGCACATTTTACTTGCTCTTTGTGAACTAGAATTTGCTCTTTCAAGAAAAAATTAAAGAAAATTTTTAAATGGCTTGAAATTCTTTTTACACTAACTCACCCTTCTCTTGGTGTTTTAGTAAAGATCTTGTAGGTACATGATAGATTCTCTTGGTCAAGAAGAACACTCTAAAACTAGACCATCATTGTTCAATAGCACTAACTATGATAATTTGAAGTATCGAATGATGATATATCTTCAAGCCATTGATGATAAAATGTGATAAATCATTGAGGAAGGATACACTATTCAATAAAAAATGCAATATGGAAAGAATGTTTCTAAACCAAAGAAAGATTGGAATAAAGATGAAAAGAAAAAGTATGATCTCCATGCTAGAGCAAAAAATGCAATCATATGTGTTGTGGCTCCAAAAGAATTCATGAAAATATCCAAATGCACAATGGCAAAAGAGATGTGGGAAAAGTTCCTTGTTACATTCAAAGGAACCATACAAATAAGGCAAACATATGTGTGTATTCTTGTTCAAGAATATGAACTCTTTTGAATGGAAGAAGGGGAATCAATTGGTACCATGTCTGAAAGGCTTTCTACCATCACAAATCATGTTCATGCTCTTAGAAGAATTATTCTTGAATATGATCTTATCCTTAAGATCCTATGGTGTCTTCCAAGATCTTAAAAATATGAATGTGAGACAATTCAAAAGGTAACAATCTTGAAACTCTTACATATGATGAGCTAGGAGGTGAACTCTTGGCATATGAAAAAAAAATATAAAAGATACTTATGATAAAAGAAAAAGGAATATTGCTCTTAAATCTTCTTCATCAAAACAAGAAGAAATAGAAGAAGAAGAAATATTTGAAAATGAAAATGATGAAATAACATATCTAGCAAAGAGATTTTTTTAATATTATAAAAGAAAATGGCTAGATAAAAGAAAACTTCCTTTGATGAACGAGCAAACAAGAAAAGAAAATAGCAACCAAGTTCTAACATGCTATGAATGTAAAAAGCCTAGTCATATAAAGGCCAATAGTGCAAATCTCAAGAAAGAGTTCCAAAGAAGACTTCTAGTGAAGAAAATGTTCATGATTTCACAAGATGATGAATTTGTCTCATCCAAAGATGATCAAGAAGATGAACATGAGGAGAAAGTGGCAAATCTTTGTTTCTTGGCAAAAGATCACTGTATTAAGGTAATAAGGACCATCTTGAAAATCCTATTCCTTATGATAAGTTACAAAAGGCTTTTGATAGTTTGTTATTTGATCCCCAAAAGGTTACAAAAAATTATTTAATTTTTTTTAAAATAATTCTTTGAAAAAGGAACTTGAATCTTTAAAAAAGGAAAAACAAGTTTTACATGAAGTTGAAGATTTGAAAAGCAAAAATTGCTTTTTGAAAAATGAGTCTTTGGAAAAAACAAGTGATTTTCATAATGATTTAGATACTGAAAATGATGTTTCATCAAATAAGGTTACATCTTTAGAAAAAGAAAAAGAACTTTTAGAAGAAAAAGTAAGTTCTCTTCAAGTTGTTTTCAAAATCGAAAATGAAGTTTTATTAAACAAACTTGTTTCTTTGGAAAAAAAAATGTTACCTTAAAGAAAAATAATTTTTAAAAATAAAATGTAACCGATTAGAAAGAAAATTCAAGTTTTTAGACAGCAAGCTTGCTTGATTTGTAAAAAGCAAAAGGAATTATATACTTTTTTGGGAAAACAAAAATTATCTTTTGATAAGAGAGAGTTGACGATATTGAAGAAACTAGTATAAAATATTATAAGAATTATTTTATGAATGCTAGTAACTCATAGACTCCTCATATCACATGTAACTATTGTAGGAAAAATGGACATGTGTTGCAATCTTGTGTTTATACAAGAAAATCATATGATATAGATAGATATACTTAGGTATCAAGAGGTCAATATCAAAAGAAGTATAAGACAAACCCAAAAGGACCTAAAATGATTGAGGCACCTAAAAATTGATAACTCAATATTTGCAATTTAGCCTCAAATCAAGTATCAAAAAGGATTATTAGTTTCTTGATAGTGGTTGTTCAAAATACATGATGAGAGATTCAAGCAAGTTCATCTCTCTCAAATTAACTCAAGGAGGCAAAGTAAATCTTGCTGATAACACTAGATGCAACATCATCAATATTAATAGAATTGGTATAAACTCGTCATCTCATATCAATAATGTTTGAATGGTTGAAGGACTTAAGCACAACCTCTTAAGTATTAGTTAACTTTGGGATAAAGACTATAGACTTATATTTGTATCATCTCATTATTAAGTACAAAGAATTATCAATAATAAAATATCATCTGGGGCCTAAGAAGAGATAATATTTATGTAATTTCTTTAAAAGATATTCCTCTAAAGGAAACCAAATATTTTGTTTCTACAAATGATAAAAGTTGGTTATGACATAGATGGCTTAGGCATGTAAATATATGACTTATTTGAAATCTTTGCAAAAATGATTTAGTTCATGGGAAAAACCATATTTGCAATGCTTGCCTAAAAGGGAAACAAGTAAAATAAACTTTTCAACATAAAAATATTATTTCAATTCTAGACCCTTGTAGTTATTGCATATGGATCTTTTTGGTACTACAAAATTTTTAAGCTTTGGTGGCAAAAAGATATGGGTTAATTATTATTGATGATTTCTCAAGATATACTTGGGTTCTCTTTCTTGCTCATAAAGATGATACTTTTTATAAATTTGAAAAGTTTTGCAAAGAGATTCAAAATGAAAAAGGTGTGTGAATATCAAGCATTAGAAGTGATCATGGTGGAGAATTTGAAAATTATCTTTTTCAAACTTTTTTGTTAAAATAATGGTGTAAGCTATAATTTTTCATGTTCTAGAACTCATCAACAAAATGGTGTAATGGAAAGGAAAAATTGAACTTTAACAGAAATGGATAGAACCATGCTTTATGAAAATGATCTTCTAAAATATTTTTGAGTGGAAGCAATAAACACATCATGTTATATCACAAATAGATGCTTGATATGTCCCATCTTATAAAAAACCCTTATGATCTTTAGAATAAAAGGAAATCCAATGTATGTTACTTCTATGATTTGAGTTATAAATGTTATATCTTGAAAAATGGGAAAATTACCTAGTAAAATTTGATTCAATATCCAATGAAGGTATTTTTTTGGGTTACTCTATCACTAGCAAAACTTATAGAGTTTATAATAAAAAAACTCCAATGATTGAGGAATCTATGTAGTATTTGATGAAACTAATGATGTTCCTTTGAGAAGGGATTTAGTTAATGATTTAAATGATTTCAAGACAAAAGATAATGCTACTTGATCAAATGCTTAGAAGGAACAAGTACAATAAAATAGCTCAAATAAACAAATGGATCTAAAAAAGCATGAGAATCAGAAATAGCAAGAGGATTCAAAAAAGCAAGTGAACTCAAATGAGTAACCCAAGGAATAGACTCCTAGAAGACCACATCAAAATCTTCCCAGAGAAGGGAGATACATGCCTAACTACCCAATGGAATACATCATTGGTGCTATATCTGAAGGAATTCAAACTAGATTATCAAGCAGAAAGAATAATAATAATTTAGCTCTTCCCACTTAAATTGAGCAAAAAAATGTTAATGAAGCCTTGAATGATGAAATTTGTATCCAAGCCATGCAAGAGGAACTCACTTAATTTGAAAAGAATGAAGTGTAAAAGCTTGTGCCTATATTGCAAGACCATCCAATCATTGGCATAAAGTGAGCCTTTAGCAACAGGCTTCATGAATCCCAAAAAATGGTAAGAAACAAAGCAAGATTAGTAACACAAGGTCACAACCAACAAGAAGGTATTGATTATAATGAAACTTATGCTTTTGTTGCTAAACTTGAATCAATTATAATGCTACTTGCATTTGCATCATTCAAGAATTTTAAATTATCGCAAATGGATGTTAAAGTGCTTTCCTGAATGGTTTCTTAAGTAAGGAAGTTTATATGAAAAAAACTCTTGGATTTGAAACCTTGAAAAACCCAATCATGTTTTTAAACCCACTAAGCCTTATATGGTTTTAAGCAAGCTCCTAGATATTGGTATGAAAGACTAAGCAAATTCTTTATTAAGAAGGGTTTTACTAGAGGAAAAGTAGATATTAATTTGTTCATAAAAAATATTAAGCATGATATTTTAATTGTGCAAATATATGTTGATGATATTATATTTGGGTGTACTAAGAACTTTTGTGCTAGGAATTTTTCAATCCTATGAAAGGAGAATTCAAAATGAGCATAATGGAAGAGCTTATATTTTTTTCTGGAATTTTAACTCAAACAAACCAAAGATGGTATCTTTATAAATCAAGCCAAGTATACTAAAAATCTCTTGAAGAGATTTGGGATGGAAAATGCAAAAGTCCTTGGCACTTATGAGTCTATCTACTAAACTGGACAAAGATGAAAATGGCAAGTCAGTAGATGAGAAACAGTATAGAGGTATGATTGACTCATTACTTTACTTAACCGCAAGTAGACCTGATATTATATTTAGTATATGGTTATGTGCAAGATATCAATCTAATTCAAAAGAATCTTATCTTATTGCTTTGAAAATAATCTTTTGATACTTACTTGGAACAAAAAATCTTGGTTTGCAATACCCTAAAAATAAATGTTTTAATCTTATTCGATACTCAAATGTTGACTATGAAGGTTGTAAAGTTGATAGAAAAGGCACTAGTGGCATATGCCACTTTCTAAGCCAATGCCTTATCTCTTGGCATAGCAAAAAGTAAGCTTCAATTTCTCTTTCCACAACCAAAGTTGAATATATGGCTGTTAGAAGTTGTTGTGCTCAAGTATTGTGGATGAAATAATAAGTTGGTGATTACAGTTTGACTTGTGAACACATCCTTATACTTTGAGATAATATAAATGCTATTAATTTGACCAAAATCCTATTCAACATTTTAGAACCAAACAAATTGATATTAAATATCATTTTATAAGAGATCATGCTTATAGAGGGGATATTGAGCTTAATTTCATGAATATAGAAAGTTAGCTTGCTGATATTTTTACAAAATTCCTTAATGAAGATCAATTTAGTTTTATTAGAAAAGAACTTGGAATATTTGATCTCAATTAACCATGATTTAAAAATATTGTATTGTGATTTTTTATGCTTTTATTGCCTATCTTATATGAATGCATTGCATACATATCATGCATGATAGTCTTTCTCTAAATAATTTTTTGAAAAAAGTGAAAATATAATAAATGAGCAAGCACCTTGCTCTTTCCAAAAGAAGGGCTAAGATGAGTTCAAGACAAAAAATAGGAATAAATTAAAGTTGAATAGTCAACATTTGTGACATACTTTTATCTCTCTTGGCTAATCCACATAAGTGCATTAAATGCCTAGATTAGCCTTTACTCATTCTCGTATTTGTGCACAGTAAACTAAGCTCTCGAACTTAACTTTATTTCAAAAACTTTTCTTTGTCTCATAGTTTTCCTTTTTAATGTTTAAAAACTTATTTCATTCATCTATTTACAAAATGAAACTCTTCATTTCCTTTTCTAATGCCTAGTTGTCCAAAGTTTATTTCAAAGTATCACTTTGATAATATATATTTACTTTTTAGTCACCAAGTATTTTAAAAAGGTTTTTAAAGGAACAATTATTTAAGTAATTATTTTTTGAAATTTATTACTTAGGAATTTTCTTTGTAAAACCACCTAAATTTAGTTTTTAAATATTTTTTTAAACCTTTATATTGTCTCATAGTAAAATTAATTTTTTTTATAGTAATCTTTAAAATAACTTCATTTTTGTAAAAATTTTAATTCATTTCCTTGAAACCATTTTTATTATTTCTTAGTTTTTTTAATGGTTTTCAAAAAGGGTTAGTTTGCTTTAACTCAAAATATTCCTTTTTTAAAACCAAATGATTTCAAGCGGGTTAGTTTTTGAAAACCATTTTATAATTCAAACCCAAACTAGTTTTAACTTCTTTTAATTTCAAATTTCCTTGTCACTCTCTACAATCTCTTTCACTCTTTCACAAATTCATGCAACCACAATCCCCCAAACACTCAAACTAGAAAAGCCCATTCCTAATTCCCTTTCTATTCCATTTGCCCTCTTCAAACCTTAACCTCTCTCTATAAAACCTATGCTTACCCTATAGCCAAACCTCAATCAAACACTCACCCATGGCTTCCCAAACCAAGCTTCTTACTTGCTCCAACCCATTCTTCAAAAACTAGAAGCAAAAGCTTGTTACACTCACTAAAATTCTGAAAGAAAGTGTTGACCCACTGTATTGTTGATATGGATTCTCTTGAGAAAGAGAAACTTCATTGTGTTTCTAGGCTAAAAAAGCAAGGATGGGAAAGGCTTCTCAAATGTAATGATGAAGAGTAAAATTGGTACACCTAAGTGTATAATTTCAATATTTTTGGTATTTACACTAACTTGTGGACAAACTCAATGTGTCCTTTTGTTATATTTGTAGTATGATAGATATTATAGCCTGAAAACTAAGCCAAACTATTCTAATAAATGTTGCAATTTGAGCACTTCTTGATTTTTAATTAAATTTCTGTTATTCTGCATTATGTATACATATCAACTAAAATAGAAGTATATGACCATATATTTGGAAAGACTATTGCATTGAAGAAAGGCAACTAAAAAAAAAATTATACACGAAAATCTGTATAATATTATATTAACTAGATGCTACAACTATGGTAGATTGTAAATAATAATAATAAAAATAAAATAACATGAAAAAAATAATTATAGTGGTGTTTTTGCTAAAATGTCTATGGTGGTTTACTATGATGATGATAAGTAAAATGCAAAAATAATTATAATGGCGGTTTGATAAATGGTTTGTAATGGTTTAAAACAATAACTAGATTCAGATAAAAATGAATTTTGAGAAAACATTTGTGGCTGAATAAACTGCCACTATTTTGACAGCTAATAAATGGTTAACAATTAGGGATGGTTTTACTAACTATTGGCCAAAACTGCCAATAGTTAAGTTGTAGAGACTAGGATAGTGAAATTTCAAGGAAGCACCGCAGAGTGATTTATCAGTAATTGCAAACCATCCCTCATGGCAAAAAACCATTGCTAAACTCTAACTTTTTTTGTAGTTGTAATTTATATTTCACATACATAATATTATCTCTACGTATCATAGAATTTTCACAAATTTCCCTAATGCAAGTGTTTTTCAATATATAGTGTTGCTCATAAATCACTTTTATTTAAGGTTTATTTAAACTTTCCATCATTCTAACTAATTTTGTTAATAGAAGTTCAATATTGCTCTATTTTTTAAAGTTAAAGAATGAAGTTGAACTAAATAAAAGTTAGGAGGAAAAGTTAAAATTTGAATGAAAGTAAAGGGGAGAAAAACTACATTTTGACCTTTAATTTATTACAAAAGACCAATTTTGTAAATTCTAATTAGCAATAGCAATTAGAATTCTTCATTATTCACATAAAGTCATATATATATATCCCCTATAAATTTTTTTTATTTAACTACGAGATCATTTTGTTTTGACAACATAAATATTACTTTTGGCATAAGATAGAATACTTCTAATCACAATTTGTTGCTTTCAATCAAAATGATAATAAATAGTAACAAGTATATTAATAATAGTGCATATCATCATTATCGGACTATTCTTAGCGGATTTTTATGACATGTCTCCTTGTTCTTTTAATATTGATCATTATAGATAGGCTTATGGTCAATTTATTTTACTTTGATCAAGTATACGTGAATATAAACTTTTCTTGTATGAATGTTATCTTATTGTAATTTTTGTCTAACTCACATTTGGAGGATTGGTTGAGTATTTTCATTCTTTTGATTCCTCCTGTTTTGGTTACCATCTTCCCCTCTTCTAAGGATTTTAACATGGCCATATTGAAGTTGATCAATGTCTGATTTGATATCTTTTGAATTTCTTAACTTAATTTCGTCTTCTTTTTCCTTGTTATTGTTGAGAAAATTTTCAATTATTTCTAGAGTTTGGTCCATTCTCTCGTATTCAAAGGTAACATTTTCTAGTGTAGGCTATAATTTGGTCACAATTTGTTGAGACATCAAGTGAACCATATTAGAGTTACTTTTGTCTATTTGTTGTCTAAAAACAACTAAACTTTTGATAGTCAAGGCTTCAAGCCCTGGGGAATTTTCTTCCATCTAAGGAAATTGAGGAGGAGGCATTTGACAATCATTTTGAAAAGGCTTACCATTCAGCATAGTGCCCTTAAATCCTGGCATAGGTTCAATTGGATTTTCATGAACTGGCCTTTGAATATCTTTCTTGCCTGAATTGTTTTTTCCATGGTTAAGATTGGGATTTACATTTTGATTATTTTGTGATTGAGGATTATTAGCCACATTATTCTCAAGCATAACATCATTGTTCTCATCTCATCTCTCTAACTTTTAGAAATATATTGTGAACCAAAAGACGACATATTTTGACTAGAGCTAACAATAGTGCCACTTCTTGGAAGTATAAAAGAAATAGCAAGATACCTTAATTGTGTCCCATAGGACATGCCAATTTGTTTTCACTCAAAATTACCAAATCTTTGACAATTTCATTAAAATTATAGTTCTTGCTTGGAATGGGGAATTTGTTTCTGTCAAAAGTTAGGTAATAAGGATTTTGTGTGTCAATTGATTTTCATCGAAATTTGCACAATAGAATTCAACATAAGGAAGATTGGATTCATATATAGTAAATGAGTGGTTGCTTTCCTTGGACTTTAAAGTAGGAAGTAGGATTGGAATTGAAGTAAAATACTTGCAGAGTGGATAACTAAATTACAATGAAATTGCACAAGATGTGTTGCAATTTCCACGAGGGAATTACAATAAAACTACTCCTAAAGTGCACAAGAATGTGCTAGGATTTCAATAAAAGAATTACAAATAAAACTACTCCTAAAATGTATAAGAATGTGCTTGAGTTTTGTCAAGGGAATTACAAATGTTCTTCAAATCATAAAACTACATCATTAGCGACAAGGTGTTGAAGTTCCATGAAGGAAATAGAGATGATGTCAAGCAAATGATTAAATTACACTAAAGATGCATAAGATGTGTTGGGGTTCCATGAGGGAAGAGGTGCTTAAAATCCTAAGATCATAGCAACAAGGTGTTGATGGCTCCATAGGAGAAAAATCCTAAAACTATGTAGCATTAGGGTGCTAAGGTTCCATGAAGGAATGGGTAAAATCCTAAAACTATGGCAACAACAAGGTGTTGGGATACCATGAAAGAATGACTAAATTCCTACTCATAAACTATATCAACAAAATGCTATGGGTTAGCAAAGTGCTAAGGACATAGAGTGTGTGTTTTTGCCTAGATGCATCAAGAGATATCACCTGAAAGTACATCTTATTCTATTTATAATGCCATAGGAGTGTGAATAGATAAATGAAAAGAGCCAACTTTAAAATCACAGAATTCAACGGCCATGCTTTGATATGTACTTAAGAAAATTCATATCAATACATACTCATGTAAGTTTTATGAAAAAATTTCATACTTTTCACAACTCTTTCATTGAAAGTTGTGACTTTCATATAAAAATGAGAAAACTTTGAAATTTTTTTTATTTAACTTTGAATGATAGAGTTGTAGCTTTTTGTGTACTTGTTACACATATAATCCAAACGCACATGCAACTTTTTTATGAAAAAGTTACAAGATTTTATATAAAAAAATAGTAACTTTTATGAATTTTATGTTAAATTTTCATAAAAATTAGTAATTTTTTTTAGAATTTATCCAAGAATTACCTTTAATTTTAGTATAAATTTATATGTGAATTGAGAAGTTGGCATGAAGAAGACAATTTTTTAATTGGGGATTTTAAAATATCAATTAAGGAGCCAATTATTCAATTTGGGAGACAAAATAGAGCATGAATTAGGAAGAAGGAAGGAAACAGTCAAGTCAGATTGAACTTCAATTACTTTGTTAGATAACATATGTAACACCTCTACTAGATTAGAATGGAATGGGTCTGAAATTGAGTTAAATAAGTTATGAAGTAGGCGAAAGGTTGGACTCCAAGATTGGGCCTACTAGTTGACTAACAATTAGTGCCCGGTTGACTGGTAGTAAGTGATCGGTCGACTAGCCGATTTTAGGAGACACAAATCTTGGCCATGCTAGAATTGCAAAAAAGCTATCATGCATTGGTCAAAAGCTGTCTGATGGCTAGAGTAATGCTAGAGAAAGGTCCCAACAATACATCAAGCCTAGAAAGTTAATTAAGATAATATAATTAGTTAGAAATGTTTTATAAGTCAATCTAATTTCATTAGGACTTGGAAATTTTTAATCAGTGTGCTTTGCTTGTGCGAGGATTACATTGATTCTTGGATAGGCTAGACTATCAAAATATTCATGCATGCAGATGCTAGGTTTTGATGTGTAGTCTTAGATAGTGGAGGCTTATGTGAATATGTATTAATCAGGTATGTGGCTCCTAACTATATTTTAGTGATGTTAGTCTCAGTTAGACAAATTCAAGTCAAATTTCATGTTTTCACACTTTTAAAGAAAATATGTTTAAATAAATATTTCAAATAAAACTTGCAGATCATGTTTTGAAATATGTGTAATCATATTTATTGCATTTATTTCATGGATTCAAAAGATAAATGTTTTATGAAAGGATAAAGCAAGTGGAAGATAAGTCTTTGGTTTAGGGATAGTAGAAATAATTATAGGAAGCTTGTTAGAGAATGAGCCTCCAAGAGTCCCAGGAAGAGGCATCTTTGGTGTGTGATGATTATTAAGGGCAAGAAGAAAAGAGAGGATTATGAACCCATCTACTTTACAAGTATGTGGTGGAGGCAGTTGATTACTTCACAAAATGGATTGAGGTAGAATCCTTTACAACCATAAATTCAAACAATGTTTAGATATATGGAAATATATCATCTGCAGGTAAATTTTCTTTATAATATTTCATCATAGAAATTATGGTCGAATAACAATTGCTTGCAGGTGCAGTCTCCTTATGACAATTATATCAAAAAATGGGAAATAGTTTGCTAGTGATAATTTAGAAGATTTTTGCCAAAGGTATAGTTGATCAACATAAAAGTATTATTAATTAAAGGAACATCTCACTTATTTTTTGATATTGAAGGTTGGAGATTAAGTAAAAAGTCACATTGTCAAACATTCCCAAACCAATGGGCAAGCAAAGCTAGCAAACAGAGTTATTTTGGAAGGATTGAAGAAAAGACTAGATAAAGCTAAGGGAAAATGGGTGGAGGAGCTACAAGGTGTCTTGTGATTTTATTGAACCACTCCAAACCCTATTACAAAAGAAACCCATTCATACTCACTTACAATGTGAAGCTATGCCCTCATTTGACGTGGGGCAATACTCCAATTGAATAGAGCATTACGAAAGAGAAGAGAACAAGGAAAGGAGGAGAGAAGATCTTGACATGCTAATAAAAACTAGAGACATAGCTCACCTTCATAATAAGCAATACAAAGAAAAGATAGCTACAATTGTTAACAATAAGGTCAAGAGAAAGGAATTCTTAAGAGGAATGTTTGTCCTTTATCGAGTAAACGTACCATAAAAAGTGCAAATAAAAAGAAAGTTAGTAACATTGTCTGAAGGCCCTTGTAGGGTGAAAAATAATTTGTTGAATGGCATATACCATTTAGAGATGATCAAAAGGAAACCTATTCCTTGCACTTGGAATGTGACACGCCACAAGGCTTACCATGTGCAAATTTGAAGATAGTCTGATGGCAAGTTATGTGAATAAACTAAGAAATGAAATGAAAATTAAGGATTCCTCACCATTTGACTTGTTACATTCTATTATTAAAGCCCAAGTAATCCTTTGGCACTTGAAGTCCAATTAACCCCTCGACACTAAATTTCTGAGTAGTCCTTCTACATTGAAAGCTTGAGTAGTCTCATTGCCCAAGTAGTCCCTTGGCACTCAAAGCTCAAGTAAATCATTAGCATCTTAAGTCTAAGTAGTCCCTTAGTCTTTAGGATCGAGTAATCCCTCAATACTTAAGCAAAAGTACTTAAAGATAAAATAGTTAACATAAAAGAAAATAAAGCTACTACAAAATCGAATGACCTGTTAGAGCTGAAAACAATCGACTTGCTAATTGTTTTAGCCTCTTAGTGCTGTGGATAGTCAAGCAAACTCTCAGTGTTCAAACAAAGTAATATAAAAGTTTGTATAAAACAATCTACCTATTGGGGGTTTGGGCAACCAACATGGATGATCATGTCAAGTCGACACAACCCCATGGTTGATAAAAAGTTTGAGCAGTCCTTCAGCACTCATGGTCTTAGTAGATACTTGGCACCCTAAGTTCGTGCAACCCCTCAGCATTATAAAAATCAAACAATTCCTTGATGCTTAAAAAAATAGTAACATATTGAAGGAAAAAATAAGATTGAAATAAAGATGAAGGACTTACTAGAGGTTAAAGCAATGCTAGTTGACCCATTGGAGGTTAGGAGCAATGGGAAATAAAGTAGTATAAGAGAAGTTCAACTAATTGGAGGTCTTAAAAAACATCAACAAAAGTAGGTGAAGTAAATGGCCCATTAGAGGCCAAGGCATGAAGTAAAAATAAGCAAAAGTGAATACAAAAATGATGAATGACCATGTAGAGAAGGAACACTCATTAAAGTAGAAGGAGAAAATCACAAAACAATTAAAATATTCGACAATACAAAAAGTCAAAAGTATAAAAGCAATAAAAATAAAATACAAAGGTTAAGCTTGCTTGAGCTATTTCAAAATGTTTTCAAGAGACATATCTTTATCAGTTTTGGAAATATTGATTAGCAAATAAAAAATGAAGTGTCTCACTTGCTTAATTGCCTGATCAAAGCTCGACTAATACATAGCATAGCTCAGGACTTTGGCCTTGGACACCTCCTCTCACAATTCCTTCTCCTTGGATGCAAAAGGCTTTTTTGTCCTCCTTATGCCCTATTTGCTCAGTCTTAAGCTCTTAGTCCTATTGGAGGAGCAACATAGTAGATTCTTCTTCTTAGTCTTTGTTGCATCTTTAAGTAAAATTGGCCAAATCCTAAATGGCTTTATCTCAATCGGCCAACTCTATAAACTTGGCCTCCAGCTCTTTCGTTAGGTTCTCCAAGATGTTGGGGTCATCCTTGGAATAATTCTTCTTAACTCGCACTAAGTCAAGAACAATGGAAAAGAGAGAAGCAATTCTTCGAATGATTTAGGTGACAAAAAACTTGATAAGCCTAATAGTGCCATTGTCACTCAAGAATGTCTCATTCTGCTCCAAGTCAATCGGAGTAAACAACTGACCTCACAGGAAATAGGTAAAGTCCATGTTTTTATACCATAAGCTGTCTATGGTATCAAAGTCAAAGTCTACTTCCTTTGACACATCAACTGGTTAAATCTCTGGCTAAGGTCCTATCGTGATCTTCTTGGTGGTAAGGGTGGAAACATTGGAGGTAGAGTTCATCACCTTGCCTTTAAAGGAATTAGTTGACCCATGAGAACCTTTATGGGACAATAAAGCCTTTGAATGAGAGAGCTCTTAAAAAACCCTAGAGATAATCGGCCACTCAGGACAGAGTAGCATCCATTTGAGTGACTAAAGGACAATTGGCTTTTGCATAGCCAAGGCCTCAGCATAGATCTATTCAAGTTGTTAAAGGTTAATCTTCAAGTGGTGGATTTCAATGGCTTCATTGTTAAGCCAAGAATTTGGAAAGGAGAAAACACAAGTGAGCGTACAACAAGGTGATTAAGGATAATAACATAACATGAAAAAGAAACATATGAATGATATCTTGAATGTTGAATGGATCCAATGCCAAAAGGATGAGTATGAAGTCCACTTGTTGGATGGGTAATCTTTAAACAGGCAGTTCTTAAGTTTTAGTGCAGGCAATGACCATTTCATGGGATAACGTTGCTTGCCCCCATGAAGAAAGAAGGGGTGAAACACCTTAACACTACAAACCTTAAAGAAAGAGTTCTTCCAAGTTTAAATACTGATGAGCATGTTTCCAAAAATCACATGGTCCAGGCATTTGGTAAAATGAACTTAACCCTTAGACTACAATTAGGAATAGGTGAAGAAAAATAGGAAAATGTTCACATCAGGATCAGAGTGTTCAAATGCATATAACTTCAAAGCAAATAAGAAAATCCCAAGCATTCTAGGTGAGCTGAGAAGGGTGAATGTTGAGTTTTTTAAGAACATCCTATTAGAAAGTAGAGAGATGATTAACAATAGAGAGATGATTAACAAAGTCCTCATAAAATATGATGAAAGCAGTTAACTACATGAATGCTCATCAACTTTTGCAAGGCAAAAAGAGATTCCCTTAATAAACTCGCCAATAATTTGAACATTTTCCAACTCCTTTATGCTGTCTAAATCTCGCCACTTAGGGGAAGGGGGAACCATTTTCACATCCAGATGGATCCATTTCAAGTCACCCAGAGCAACATTGATCAAATGAACTCACTTAACTCCATGTTGTGAATGTTTAACCATTATAATGCAAAGTGTTCGAGCAAATTGC
This sequence comes from Saraca asoca, assembly GCA_026873985.1. Taxonomy (NCBI): domain Eukaryota; kingdom Viridiplantae; phylum Streptophyta; class Magnoliopsida; order Fabales; family Fabaceae; genus Saraca; species Saraca asoca. The sequence goes on from JANHAO010009053.1 coordinate 16,489, forward strand.
AAAGTAATGTTTTCAAAAGAATACTCCCTAAGATCCATGGACAATGATGAGTTAGAATTAAACAACAAATCAATTCCAAACATGAATACAAAAAGTTGAAAGGATAATACTCCACCTTCAAAAAGTAACCAAAAAAAAAAAAAAAGCTAGATCGAGTGATGAAGAAAAAAAAGATGACAACAAGGTTAAGGAACAAGAGCGTTGGTTTGCAAAGGAAAAGAAGAAAGGGGAAGAGTCAGAAGTTCCGAAGTTTTTCCTCAATGAAAACAAGGAAAAAAATGTGAGAATAAACAAGAAGTTAGAAACACTAGAAACCCAAAAATCAATTAAAGTTGATAAGAATAGAGTAGTTACAACAAAAACAACAAGCATTATCAACATCAAAGGTAGAAACACAAGAAAAAGGCAAAATAAAAATAGATGTTACAAGCACAATTTTCATGCAGAAACCATGAAATGGCAAAGCAAAAAATAAATAAATAAAATTATTTGAAAGAACATTAAGACTAAAAATGAGGAACCTTAAAAGATCACCAAAAAAGCGTTGAAAATTCACAATGCAGGAAGAGCACGGGAAAGGGTCAAAACAACTCCAAAAGATGAAGGAGGCAAAACTGCCTTTTGAAAAATTTATAGGTTATTTAAAGAAATTGTAAAGTTGATCCAATAACTAAGGTAAGCTAAGATGGATGGTCCAAATCACAATTTACATAGTGATAAGACATCTAAGGCTAGGGCTATGCCTTAGGAACATAAGTGTCATGATTAATGCTTATGATAGTTGTTCATTAGCTCATTTAAGTTATGCGAAAGGTTTCATACATTAAGCAATGATGCATGAAGGAGGGAAGGAAAATGGCACAACCTAAAATGAATGACCCTTAGATGGTGGCTGGTCAATCGGCCTGATAGGAAATTCAATCAACCTAGGCTCATAACAAATAAACTATCTGAAGTATAGTTGTGGTTGAATGACTGGGCCATAGCACAACATATAAGTCCAAGCCCCACAACAAGAGTGAGCTGCTAAAAAATAGCCTCAGGTTGCATAAGACCATAGTTGACCAATAAGCCCCCAAACCAATAGCAAGTCAATCAAATTGACCAAAGCATGGTGATTAGGCTTGTGGCTGACGAAAGTAGCCCATTAGCAATCCATAACAAACTAGCACACCCAAGACATGCACAAATGGCTTGACTGCATCCCCCAATTATGCAAAGTGAGAATCTCGCTCATGTCAAAAGTACGTCACTGACACATTGTTGTTTGTCATTAGTCTAGAAGCATGATTAAAAATGTAATTGATATCAATAAAAAGACATCGGGTAACTCACCCACTCATATGCTCCACCATTCTAGTTATGAAAACTTTGCTTCTAGAATTAATTTAACTATTAGAGTATGCTCAATGGATCATTTTTATCATGCATTATTGACCTTATTCCTTATGCAGGACGTTTCGTTGCCATGTGAGACCCATCTTTGTTAATCGGCTCCAATCGAAGGGTTTTAAGTATTACATAATTTGCTTTGGTTCTCCTTACTTATTTACTCAGAGCTTATCTAGAAACTATTTCACAAGTAGTATACATTAGTTAATAAGCTAAATCAATTATAATGTGGCATCACCATCATTATTAAATTAATTAAACAACTCAGTCAACCAAATGTGCTGAGACACAAAATATCAATGTTGGCAAAATGTTACTTTATGGTTAACTTAGTTTATATAAATCTTGTAGTTTCTAGAAAAATATTTCAAGTGATCGATCTCATTATTTTTTGTCTTATTTTCTTGTGAAAAGGAGTATGAAAGAACGAGTCAATATTAGGAAGAAAGTAATAAAATTTCTTCACCACCAAATATTTGAATGTTAAAAATTAGCTATGATAAGAGATTATTGAATTATGAACATCTAGTAGATGGACTGCTTTGGAGTTGTCGTCCAAACACTATTAAAGTATATGCATTGGATAAAAAGGATAGATTGGTGGAGGTGTTTCCTTGCGAGTATTAGGGTCCATTTGTTTAAAGGGAAAATTGTTTTTCTAGAAGTTTTTTTTTCCTAATTTTTTTTATATTTGGAACTAATAAAAAAGTGGGTCAACAGAAACTAGATTCTAGTTAACAGGATGTGAGAGTGTATTTGAAAAAAAATTGACTTCCCCTTTTGATTAAAAGAAATCATTTTTCTATATCACTATATATAACAAAGTCTCACTCTATCTTCTCTTAATTTCCTTCCTTCTCTCCACCTTTCACTCACACACTCTTTCATCTTTATCTTCCTAATCTCTTACCTTTCTCTTTCCCCTCTCATCCTTTTGTTGTGCTTTCTTTTTTTTCCTCCTTCTTTCCCTCCCCCCTCTCTCCCACCCTCTTTCACTCACTCTCTCTCTCTCTCTCTCTCTCTCTCTCTCTCTCTCTCTCTCTCTCTCTCTCACACACACACACACACACACACACACACACAC
>JANHAO010009054.1:0-18706 GCA_026873985.1 Saraca asoca
TTCTTTTGTCTCCTCCTTCTTTGAAGCATCCTTTCAATCTCTAGATCAAATTGAGCAAGATTTTCAGGAGCTCTTCACATAAAAAAGAACACCTACGCAAATAAAAAAATAGAAGTAAAAGTAGCAAAAGAAGAGATTAGAAAGAAAAGATTTAGATCAGCTTTTATTACAAGCAAACTAATATTGACACAAAGAGATGGTTGGCAACGGTGCCAGAAAGCATATGACCATGATTCTTGAATTTTTAGCTTCGCGACTATATAAGATTATGCAAATTTTCCACCCAAAGCTATAAAAGATTTTATATCGACTAGAAAAAAGTATGTCTATTATGCCATTTGGCTTTTGACTTAAAATACTCTTTAGAATAGTGTTTGTAGCTTGTCAAGGGCTTATCAAGGGCACATTAGAGCTTTATCAGGTGCTCATTCGAGGCTTGTTGGCACTAGTTTAGAGATCTTAGGATTATGGTGGCTTGATGCCTCCTTTAACATACTTTAATTATGTAATAAGATAAATATCAATAAAAATGAGTTGTCTATCTCCCTATTTAGTTGTCCCTTGCTTATTATGCACTAGAGACTACTTATGTGAGGCATTCTTGAGGCTCGGTTGTAGGGTTGCTTTGATTTATGGGCTTATGTTGCCTTCAGACATATTGTGCATAGGATTTTGGTTGCATAAGTGAAAAAATTCATAATGTCATGTATATCTATCCACGTATGGCTTAAGTATGCTAAAAGGCTGACTTATTAGCCAAAAGTGACAAGCATGTGCAGCACAATTTCGACTAAATAGTAACTTGTAATACTTTTACAAGTTTTGATGAACACTCATCCATTTTATAGGTGTGGACTCCTTTACTTGTGTCTATAACATAGCAATGTAAGGCATGAATGGGTCACTATCCTCAAGGAATTATCCACCCTCCATGTAGAGATTTGATCAGCTATTCCCTTATGATACAACAAAGTCATCTACTTTGGTGTTGCATCCCTAGAACAAGTTACAGGCAACAGTAAAATAATGAGAATAATAAACCCAATAGTTGGAGGAACATAAAAGAGCGTGTTTTTTTTTTGTGTTGAAAAATAAGTGTGTGAGGTTGAATTTATAGGGAGAGGAAGCAGAACACTATGATCAGATAAGGTCAATAAAACAATCAGATAAGACCAATAAAATGCGATTAGATAAAATGAGCAAAATATTATGATCAGATAAGATCGTTAAACTGTTAAAGAAAATCCGATAATCCATTGGAGAAAAAAATGGGGCGATTTTAATTTCAAAAGTTAAAATTATTTGATTTTAAGATAAACCAATATTTAAAAACATCAGAAAATTAAACTCAACAAAAAAGAGAATGGGCTAGATCTCAATCAATATTCACACAAAGGGGGCAAATCTAGATTTTATTCTTGGATTGGCCCATCTCGTGCGTGCAAGTCTACTTCTTAGCTCACTTGTCAATAGACTAGGAGTGATCTTTGATATATAAACCTTTTAACATTCCTTGGCCTAAGTAATGTGGGACTTTAAAACAACACAAAAAATAAAGCCCTTCTGAAATATTTCCAACAATCCCTCACTTATTTCAAAAGGGTTTTCAGAGAAAGAAAAGATTTGTTAGGTTCTCTTGGAAGTGTAAAACATTAATTTGGTGTCTTTCAAACTATAAACTAAATCTAGAAATAATGGGACATAATTTATTGAATTATAAGTGAAGCTTATAGATTCTATGAACTTATAACTCTTGTTGTAAGTTAACATTCCCATAAATTATTTTACACTTGTAAAATATTTTGTTGTGCAATGCAGTTTTGTGCTAATCGGCCATGTGTGCACATGGTAATTCATGAGTACTCTAGAGATTTTGCCACAAATTTCATAGGAATGGCCCTACTCCACACTCATATAGGTGATTTCATCAAGTGTACACTATAATTAAATACACCACCCATAAGGGATATGGAATTCATTAAGAGGTTAACTCATCCTCACTTATAGTTTGTAGGTTAGCACTAATCACACACCATAAGAGGGACTGAAAATTATTTCAGTGCTTTTAGAATTAACAATGACTTTTTATTACTCATGTGAACCTAATTCATGGGATTTCCAATCACATAGGTTGGGTTACCATAATTGTTAATTTCAATTTGGCATTAGTCCCATTCCCCCTCGATGTTTCAATTATTTGCTTTCTACCCAAGGGTTTCATCAAAGGATTAGCAAAATTCCTTTTAGATTTCACTTAGTCGATGGAAGTGATTCCATCTTTGAGCAATTGCTTCACAACATTATGTCTCAATCCAATATGTCGACTTTTGCCATTTAAAGCTTTATTTTTTTTGCAATGGCTATTGTCGATTGACAATCAAAATGCATAGATACCAAAGGTCTTGGTTTTGTGCCTAACGGTATATTGGGTAAGAAATTTCTCATCCACTCAGCTTCACTTCCAGCCATCTCTAAAGCCACAAATTCTAACTCCATGGTAGATCTAGCTATAATTGTTTGCTTGGATGATTTCCAAGCCACTGGAGCACCCCCAAGGGTAAACACAAAATCACTAGTAGATTTTGTCTCATCTAAATTAAGAATCTAGTTAGCATCATTGTATCCTTCTAACACAATGGGAGACCCACTATATAAGATACCGTAGTTCATGGTACCTCTGAAATATCTCATTAGTCTTACTAGTGCATTCCAATGATCTTAATTAGGACTATGAGTATATCTACTCAATCTACACACAGCATATGCTATATCAAATTTAGAAAAATTCATTAAGTGCATCAGACTTCCAATTATCTAAGCATAAATAACCTAAATTTTTCTTTGATTGAGTATTAGCATCATAAGGAGTACTAATAGATTTTTCCTCAAAATAGCCAAATTTCCTAAGAATTTTTTCTACATAATGTTGTTGTGATAACATTATGCCATTACCTTTTCTTATGATTTCAATATCCAAGATAACACTAGCTTCACCTATATCTTTCATATTAAAATTTGAAAAAAAATTTGGTCTCATGCCCTATATGAAGACTCATGCCAAAGATAAGTATATCATCAACATATAAACTATTAATCACATGTTCCCCATTTTTATACTTTGTATATATACTTTCTCCTAATGAACACTTATTTTACGTGAAGTTATAGGAATTTAGTTATAGGCCTTAATAGACTTTACAGAGGGTTTTTAGTATTGAATTAAACCATTATTGTTGTTTCTCCCTACTTCGCTTCTTCCTCTTCCTCTGTTCCTAAAACCTCCACTTCATCTTCAATGAGAAAGCACTATCTAGTACTAGTAGTGACTGCAAATCAAATTGTACTTGCCAAAATTCCAAAATATAGTAAAAGATTTAAGATATGACTATTTCTATTTTACTTGACCCAACCTATTCAATGCCATTCTTCAGTGTACTCCTCTCATTTTAAATATAAGGCTGATTACGACTTATTAACTTATTCCTTTTTTTAATCTATATTATGATAAAAATTGACTAAATTGGGTCAAAATAACCATCACTAACATTTAATGTCTCATTGTTATAATATTATACTGACATAGATCTAAATACTGGTTCAAACTAAAATCTAATGCAAATATCCATCATATACTGATTTAAAGTTCACTCTACATAATAATAATAATAATAATAATAATAATAATAATAATAAAGAAATGTAAGTATAAATGAAGTGCCAATACCATTATTAGTAATATATAATTTTTTTAAAAAAAAAAAAGTTCCAACCATAAGAAACACCATCACTCTGTGAGTACCACCAAATTCATCAAAGAAACTCAAAAGACATAGCAAAAGAGGTAGACACAGAAAAAGTACATCTGCATCAAAATTGCATTTATGTAGAAGTAGCAATTAAGTTAATAACTTACCTCTAAGGCTTTGGTCACAGCTGGAATAGCCATCCTATTCATAGTTCTCTTGGCCTGAAAGTACATGGTGAGAGTATCAGATGACAAAATGGGAACTACAACATGTTGTTGCTCCAACTTTGAAGCTTCTTCTTGTTGCTCTGGAACTTGGGTTTCTTCTTCCACAGCCTTCACCGCTGTTAGTCCACGATTGCTACTTCTATGTTCCTTCACAGCCAAGGCTTCAGATTTGAACTGGGCACAACTAGAGAATGCAAGCCAACGTTTCCAAACGCGAGAGACGGAGAAGAACAGGTCATTCTACGAGGGAAGCACATTGAATGCAAGGAGGGAAATGCTGATAGTGTGGCCATTTTCAGTCGGTGACAGTGATTCGGAATTGAAGAAAGTGTTACCATGGACAGTATTTGATTTGGCTCTTGCTCTTGCTATCTGGCTCCCCTATCATGCTATCCACGTTAAAGCTATTGTCTACTTTGAGGCGTCGAGCTTCGGAGTACTCAGTGTTCGAAGCTCCAATTAAGAACTGCACATTAATTACTTGAGATTGTTGATAAGGTAACAGTACGAGTCGTCAATGGATCACTATCCTCAAGGAATTATCTGCCCTCCGTGTTGAGATTTGATTGGTTATTTCCTCAAGATACAACAGATTTGTCTACTCTAGTGTTACATTGAGGTTGAATTCATAGGGAGAGGAAGCAAGACGTTGTGATCACATAAAATTAGTAACATGATCAAATGAGATCAATAAAATATAATCAGATAAGACTATTAATATGTAATCCGACAAAATCAATAAAACGTTATGATTAAATAAAGATAGCACTGTTTTAATTTCAAAATTTAAAATAATATGATATCAAGATAAGTTAACATTTAAAAATATCAAAAAATTAAATTCAACAAAAAAAAAAAAAGTTTGAGTCAAACCTCACACAATATTCACATACAAGGAGACAAATCCAGCTCTTAATCTTAGATTGGCTCATTTCATACACGCAAATCCACCTTTTAGCTGACTTATAAATATATTAAAAATGATTTTTGATATATAAACCTTTTCACACTGTTTGACTAAAGTGACACGGGACTTTAAAATAATAAAAAAATAAAATCCTTTTGAAGTACCTTCATCTACCTGTCTCTTTAATTTTTTCAAGTGAGTTTTCACTTAGGTGATTGACATTGCTTTTGTCTTCTTCTTTTTCCTGGTCTTTTTTTTTTTTGTTCTGGCTCTATTGATCTATTTTTGTTATTAGATCATGGCATGCCCTACTTCTTACACCCTATTATGTTTCTAATTTCGATTACATGTAGAAGAAGAAGTCTGATATATAGTAGGTGCAACCCTTCTTTTCCATCTCTCCTTTATCAGGCAATTTCATGCTTTTCATTTGGAATCATCTTTGATTTCTTCTTCACCACACGAAATGGAGGATTTGAATTCAAATCCCATCATTATTTTCCCGCTTCGAGTGTTCTCCCTGTGAGTCCCCTTCAATGAAGATGGCAAATAACAATGCCATACCACCCTTTGAAATTCTTTCTTCCCCTCGGAAGTCCGTCCTCGAGGTCATCGCAGCAACTCAGGTCACCTCCCTGTAATTCTACTCTATATATTATTCGAATCAACGGTGTTTTGAGTTCATTTACTCTTCCCTCATTCCTGTTGAAAATCAGTGTCCCATGTCGTAGAATTTTTGTCAACAATGAAAAAAGCATTCATTATTTCCATTCTAATACTTCAGTTCTTTATCGTGTCTTTGTTTTTCTGTAGATTGTTTGAAGAATCTTTATTATTTCTTTGAACTTCTTCCAAACAGTTTTGTCTTATCAACTGCCCCCATTAATTACAAAACGAAGTTAAGATTTCACAAAATAGTCCACCACCAGTATTTCTCTTTGAATTGATTTTTATCAACTTTTTTTTAAATCAGTAACATTTGTTAAAAATAACCTAAATTAAATTTTGAAAAAAAATAATAAAGGTCGAATTTTTAAATTGTGAAAATTGGAATCTTAATTGTAACAATATAATGCTAGAGTTTGAGACAAGTCTTAAGTATTTATTTTTGAAACGTCACACATAAAGTTTAATGAAAATAAGGATGATATATTGGAATAAACCTTGAGCCTTATATTTTTAGAATGCAGCAGATAAAGTTTAGTAAAAATAATGTTAATTTATTTAAATGAAATTGAAGATTTTATTTTTATCTTATGAATCTAGTTTCGCTTATAAATATAGTTTGTTTTAATTTTGTAATGCAATCAAAAAGTGAGAAAGATAAATAAATTAGCAAGTTTGTCAGTTAAATATATTTCAATTTTTCTTTGTGTATTGAGTTAAAATTATTATCAAAGAATTTCTCTTTTCTCGTATTCTTATTTTATTTTATTCTTTTGATTTTTAGTTCTAACATTTGGTATCAAAGCTCGATTGTGAAATGGTGTCAAATTCAATCTAACTATAGTTTCCTAAATTGAATGACAAAAACTATGACAATTAGACTGTCTAGTTGAGAGTATTCTTCAAATCTCAAGATTTGTGGAATTTGGTGGAAACTGGCTATATCGACATACAGGACCAAAAGGATTTTGATGAACTGAAGAAAGATAAGAAAGATGCACTAGTAGAGGCTCGAAAGAAGGATCAAAAAATATTATATGCAATTTTTCAAGCCATTAAGGAATCAATATTTGAAAAAATATCATGTGCAATTACAACAAAAGGAGGCGTGGGATATTTTGCAAAAATCCTACAAAAGTAATGATCATGTCAGACGAACGCAATTACAAACACTACAAGGTGATTTTGAGTCATTACGCATGAACGACTCAAAATAAATTTCAGCCTACTTTGATCAAGTTTAGTTCGTAGTTAACCAACTGAGAGTTAACAATGAAGAAATTCCGAACCCCAAAGTTATGAAAAAGATCCTATGATCTTTGACTACAAAGTTTGATTATGTTATTGCAGTAATTGAAGAATCACAAGATACATTAATCATGCAAATAGAGAGGTTAATGGGTTCATTATGTTCACACGAGCAACGAATAAATCAAAAAGCCATAAGCTCAAGTCCCGAGCAAGCTTTGCAAAGCATGATTATAACACCTGAAAAATTTATAAATTAAAATTAAAATTAAAAAGGACTAAACTGAAAAATTAGTAGGAACTAAAATGAAAAGATTTGTGCAAGTTGGGCCTTTGTTAAGGCGGCACAAAATTTGGGGGCCCTCGTGTAAGGCGATGCAAACTTTGAGGGATAAAATGAAAAATATAAAAATAAATATTATTATAAATGAGGGGGCACCTGGACTAGCCAGTGCCCCCCTCCCCATTTGGCCTCTTCTTTTTCTTCCTGGCTTTCTTCTTCTGTTCTCTGACTTTCTCCAGAACCTTCCAGAGTCCTCACAACTCCAACATAACTTCGGCTATTTCCCGAGTCCCGGCATACCATCGGAGCCCAGCTAATGTCCACTGGCATTCTTCCTCTTCGGCTTGCTTGTTCTAGAGACTTCTGCTATGGCTGGCAAGCTTAACCGTTCGGCCATGGCGGATTCGATTGCCATCCAACCATTTCTTCACTAGTGGCCATGCATCTCCTTCCTCCTCTCTGATGTGTTTTTCAATTGGATGAGCCTACAATAGCCTGGTTCTTCTTGCTTCCCCTACTTACAACTGGTTAGGCCAGCCATGGGTTCTGGGCTGCCAGCGGTGTTCTAGTCGTCGACAAGCTAAATGGTGAAGCTTCAGGACATAGTGATTAATCCTAAATCATTAGTTTTATTCCGTAGTACTCTAAATGAAAGTTGTCAAGAAATTAGTATGGATGTTTGAAAATGTGTAGTTGATGAAAATGGAAATTTTGTTGATAATTTAATTCTGATGTGTCCCCAGTAAACTATAGAATTTGTAATGCTTGAATTTCAATAAGTTCTTCAATTTGGATGTGAGTGAATAGTCCCACCCTTGCAAATTTTATTTTATGTTGAAAAGTGATTTTATTGAATATTAAAAATTATGATTTTCTTTGAATGATTTGAATTACCGATGATAATTTATTCCGATGAACTATTTGTATTCCAAATATGTTACACAATGATTTTACCTAAATAATTTAAAGTGCTGGATTCATTGGTAAATTGTGGGTAACCCGCAAGTACACTTGCGAGTATATGTTTGGCCAAGCAGGAGTTGAGGAGGGATTGTAGGAGATACGTCATGAGTGTTTGGCAAACATGTCAGATGGCTTATGATGGGATACATTCATGTGCACCGACAGACGTGCTGAATGACTCACAACGGGATTGCAGGACAGTTACCTTCGAAAATTTACTTAAAGGAACCTAGTAGACCACTTGCTAATACTTAATTTTCTTACAAATTGTTGAATTTCTAAATTTAATTTAAGAAATACATGTTTTCTCTCACAAGATAAGGGTGAAAGAGTTTTCATAAAAGTTTGCTCTAATGGGAATTTCGTTTGACAAAAATATTCATTTTCAAAAAAAAGTATATGTCTTCTTGACGGATTTTAAATTATCAATTTGTAAACTCCATTTCAATTTTTTTTTGGTGGGACTATTTGCTCACAACATTTCTGAGACTCCCTTCAATGAAAATAAAAGATATAAAAAATAATGAAAAGTAATTGTATCGTAATCGGTAAAATAGAATTATGGATTGTATTAGTTTGTGTTCTGGATGCTCAGTAGGAAGAATGTCTAGTCTGGGCCACTATGTGTTTGATCTATTGCTGCATATGTTTTGTTAGGCATATAGCCATATTATTTTTCTGTGAAAAACACAAGCCTGGGTGACCAGATTACAAAGAAAATTCTGCCAAATTATGGGTATAAAATGGAAATAGTTATAAATGAACGTTAGTAAAATAATTAGTTATTAAATATCATATTTTGTTAGGCTTGTAGGAGATTTCCTATAGGTGACCTTCTACGCCGGCCACGTACCCCTTGGATGGGTCGTGACAATGATGAATCACTAAAATCACAAAAGCCACCAAGACGGTCAAGGTCATGGTGGATGAGGACAAGAACGGCGATGTGGAAGAGACGGATATTCTAATTTCACAAACAAAAAAAATCAAGTGATAGTAATTTTCAAAAACATTGAAGAAGTCAGAATGGAGCAAGTAACAAATCTAATGTTCAATATTTTAGATGCAAAAAATATAGGCATTATTGAAACGATTGCTATACCAAGATGTAAGATGAGTCTACAGAGCATGCAGATACCACAGATGTAGAAGAAAACCTCGTGCTCGCACACAAATGAAATGAGCCAAATATGGAGTATGCAGATACATGGTATCTTAATATTAGGTACAGTAATCACGTGTGTGGAAGTAAGGAGCTTTTCTCATATCCGGATAAATATGTAAGTGGAGAAGTAAATTTCAGGAATAAATCCAAAATTTTCGTTATGGACAGAGGTGACATCAGTATTAAATCCAAAGATAGTACAAATATTACTATTATTAATGTTTATTTTGTACAAAGTCTTTATTGGAAATTATTGAATATTGGCCAACTTTCTAAAAAAGGACACAAAATTGATATCCAGAATGGAGTTTTGCATAATCCAAAGCAAAAGTGGCAAAATGATTACAATAGTGCAGATAACAAAGAATCGTATGTTTCCTCTCACCTTGCAAACAGGAACATTGATGAATTTTTAATGATTTTGAAATATGAAGAATGGTTATGGCATCTTCGGTATAGTCATCTGAATTTCGTGGGCTCAAACTATTAGTTTAAAAAAAGATGGTAACAAGCTTATTAATAATTAAAGCTCTTGATTGAGAATGTGTAGGGCATATTCCTGGAAAATAACACAGAGACTCCTTTCCAGTTGGAAAAGCTAGAAAGGCTAAGTAACCTTTCGAGTTAGTGTACACAGACATCCTAGTTGAGGTAGAATCACTTGGACACAAAGATACATTTTAATCTTTGTGGATAATTGTACTAGAAAGACTTAGGTATATTTTCTCAAAGAAAAATCAGAGGCATTTAAGAAATTTAAAGAATTTAAGACTTTTGTAGTAAATCAAAGTGGTTGTTATGTAAAAACCTTGAGATTTGATAGAAGAGAAAAGTTCACTTCAAATGAATTTTCAAATCTTTGCAAAAGCCAAGGGATCCAACATTAGTTGATAGCCAATTATACACCTTAGTAGAATGGCATAGCTAAAAGAAAAAATAGAACCATTTCTAAAATGGCCAGGATTGAAAGCTAAAACTCTATCAAAGCCCTTTTAGGCAGAAGATGTCGCATGTGTTGTATTTTTATTAAACAGATGTCCTACAAAAAGTATTCCTAAAAGAACCCCAGAAGAAGCTTGGAGTGGTAACAGGCTAGAAGTCTTTTTCTTGCATGTATTTGGATGTCTTGCATATCCTTATATTCCAAATGAGCAAAGAAAGAAACTGGAACACAAAAGCTAAAAGTACATTTTCATCGGCTATAGTGAAGTGACCAAGGGTTACAAATTATACAATCCTGTTACAAAAGAAGTGACTATGAGTAGAGATGTCCAATTCATTGAAGATGAAGCATGGGCATGGAATAAAATAGATGCACAACAACAAGGTGTTATCATAGAAGATGAACCAAAGTCAATGGAAACAGAAAGATCTTCACCTCACAGTTCATTCCCTAGAAACTTTTTTCTACTAATAGCAGTTTCAGAGACATCAAAACATCCTCAACAAACACGAGTGATGTCAACTCATTTGCAAGACATATGGTTACATATGATAATGATCATAAAGATATATCCATTGATGAAAATATTATGAACTTTTACCTGTTTGCAAATTATGACCCAGTGTCCTATGAAGATGTAATAACTAATGAATGATGGATTCAAGCAATGCATGATGAGATTCATTCAGTAGAGAAAAATGACACATGAGAGCTAACTACTTTATCTCCTAGGAAGAAGCCTATTGGAGCCAAATGGATGTACAAGACAAAGTACAAGCCTGACAGTTAGGTGTATCACTTGAAGGTAAGACTAGTTGCAAAAGGCTACAAATAGAATCCTAGAATTGACTACTTTTAAGTATTTGCACCAATTGCTAGAATAATGGATGTGAAATCAACATTTCTAGATGGCTTCCTTGATGTGGAGGTCTATGTTGAGCAACCACTTGGTTACATGAAGAAAAGACATAAGAAACAAGTTTACAAATTGAAAAAGGCATTACATGGGTTAAAACAAGCACCTAGTCCTTAGTGATCTCATTATTGTTTATATTTATGTTGATGACTTGACATTTACAGGATATTACAAAAAGATGTTTGATAAATTAAGGGAGGCAATGATTAGCCAGTTTGAGATGATAGACATGGGATTGATGTCCTAATTTTTAGGCATTGAAGTGTAGCAGATTAATAATGACATTTTTATTTCCTAACAAAAATATGCCAATGATATTTTGAAGTGTCTAAAAGTGAAGTCACTCAAGCCTATCTGAACACCAGCTGTAGAACGGTTAGAATTGAAAAAGGAAGAAAGCGAAGAACTAATAAATCTCACATATTTCAAAAGCCTTGTTGGCAGTCTGAGATATCTGACTTACGCTAGACCAAATATCGCTTATGATGTAGGGATTATTAGTCGATTCATGAAAAAACTTTGTCAATCACATTTATAAGCAACAAAACGAATTTCACGATACATGAGTGGTACCCATGATAATGGTATTTTTTACTCCTACTCTAATAATTTCAGTTTAGTAGAATACATAGATAATGATTAGGCAAGTGACGTGGAAACTCGAAAAAGTACTTTTGGATATGTTTTCTTTCTTGGACAAGGATCTTTTTCATAGTCCTCAAAGAAATAATAGGTTGTTGTGCTTTCCATAGCAAAAGCAAAGTATTTGGACATAGCTTCTGCAGCATGTCAAGCAATTTGGCTTCGTAGGATGCTTAGTGAATTAATACATGAACATGCAGGTCCTACGAAAATCATATGTGATAATAAACCAATTATTGCATTGTTTAGAAATCCAATTTTTCATAGGAGAAGCAAGCATATTGGCATCAAGTATCATTATATTTGTGAGTTAGTAAAAAATGGTGAAACTGAACTAAAATTTTATAAGTCTATAGATCAAGTTGTAGACATTCTGACAAGATTACTAAAAGCGGATGCATTCAAGAAATTGAAAATAATACTTAGTGTTATTTCAAAATCAAATTTAAGGGAGGTTGTTGAAAATAATCTAAATTAGATTTTGAAAAAAAAATGATAAAGGTCGAAGTTTAAATTGTAGAAATTAAAGCCTTAACTGTAACAAGATAAGACTAAAGTTTGAGATAAATCTTAAATATTTATTTTTGGAATGTAATAGATAAAGTTTAATGAAAATAAGAATGATCTGTTGGGATAAATCTCAAGCTTTTTATTTTTGGAATGCAGCAGATAAAACTTAGTGAATATAATGTTGATTTATTGGAATGAAGTTAAAGATTTTATTCTTATCTTATGAGTCTAGTTTTGCCTATAAATATAGTCTGTTTTAGTTTTGTAATGCAATTAAAAAGTGAGGAAGAGAAATAAGCTATCAAACTTATGCATTAGATAGAATGTAATTTTTCTTTTTATATTGAGTTAAAATTATTATCAAAGAATTTCTCTTTTCTCATATTTTCTTCTAAAAATATTCTTCTTTTATTTTATTCTTTTGATTTTTAGTTTCAATAGCTTTTTCCACGAAAACAGATGTTCTCTAATTAAGTCTCACAAAAGTTTTAATAAGTAATTCTACTCATTCCCAAATATCCTTTTTGGCCAATTTCCAAAGCTTAATGAGCAAGAGAGATGGTACTTGTTGATAACCAAGCACATCCACTTAGGTTGGATAATTAATTGTGTATGTACAAAATTAAAATTAGAAAAAAAAATATAAATTATCCTTTCAATTTTGGATAATTGCATTTATATTTAACATTCACAAATTATTAATTTTTGTAATCAAACTTCTTTAATTTTGAGTAATTATATTTAACACTTAACATTCATCTTATAAACAATTTGAAAGAATAAATATAACTGATCTAACATAAAACTTTACAGAAAAATCAAACATAATGTAAAAGTCTTGTTATTCAAATTTAGAAGTGATCTAATTTATGTATTATTTTTTTAATTTTTTCCTATTTTTAAGGTATTTTAATCATTTTGACATAATTTACTTGTCTAATACAAGTAGAAAAATCTATAAATGTAATCTTTATATTTTTATCTTCACGTTAATATAATATGATACTTATATTTCTTTTAAAACTATTGGAAAAGTCCTTATATAGTTGCAAATTACTACTTGTCTAAAATTTAAGAGATTGGTTGTAAAAATTACATTAAAGATTTGTAATTATAAAAAAAATGTGGAAAATACATTGTCTGGAGTTTACGACATCAAGTAACTGAAATTATTAGTAAGACAATTGGCAATCTCAAGTCATTTAGAACATGAAGTTACTGAAATTTAAAGATTAATTGATCTATCCCAAAACTTTGATTTGGATCAAAATCCAATTGTACTGAGGACACAAAGCTACTCTGTCCCATGCGTGTCATAGAAATTCAGCTCGCAGGTTCAAAGGCCACAAGACTAACTGAAAGATCACTAAGGTATGAAGCAACTGTGGCAATTGTAGGTTTATGATCAGGATTTTCTTGAACACGCAATATTTCAACGTGGATGCATAACAACTTCGTTTTGAGAATATGATGATGCTTTGGGAGTTGGAGCCAACAATTCCAATGGTGCATGATCCCTCCATTGTTTCCAAGCCTGCAAAAACGGGCCAATTATCAAACTGAGATGATAGTAAAGCTGAGATGCTATGTCAGTAGGTTCAACCTAATTTGGTGAAATTAATTTATTCCCCTACAAGAAAAATTTTTATGGCGTTACAGTAAATACTTAAAACCAAAGCAAACCAAATCGTACTTACAACTAAATCCCCAAAATTGGACGAGATGGGTGTTGTGTGTGTTTTGTCCAATTATTTTTCTATACAATCTTTTTTTTTTATATTAAGAATGTATCATACATGATCTCTGATAAGCAATAAAATTAATAAAACTGTTGACTCCACCTCAAAATTTATGAGAAAAATAAATCTAAAATATCTTCATAAAAATATACCTAACAGAACCGATTATCCCTTACCCCAAATAACCCTACTGCTTTCGGCTTCTTTTTTTGACTTTTTTTTTTTTTTTGGTCTTTGTTTCTTTTCATGTAGTTTAAAGACCTCGGACTCCGCATTTTGTCTCGAAAAAGAACCAAGTCCAACACTTTCTTCAGTTCTTGTTTGTTTTCTGAAGACTACAGATGTTGTCGGCAATTCCATTCTTGTGAAGATTGCCTTCTCACTGTGTTCCTTCGTCCTCTTCACTGGGCTCTTCGACACATACTGTGACGTGAAAAAATAATTTTCTGATATAGTGTTGGTTTTAAACTATTTTTGTTATAGTGTTATTTTTTTCTTTAATTATTAGAATAGAATTATTTGGAATAACTTTACATTTGTGGGACAAAGTTAGTCTCCATTTTGCAAATCTGACACAGTCTATTAAAAAGGCTATCAAATGTTGCAAGACGGCTCCACCTAAGGATAACTATCCATATACATGTCCACTCAATACAGAAAATCTATGCAGAGATTCTTACATATATTCCGCTCCCTTCTCATGCCACATGTTACGTCACATTGTTCTCTTCTTCTCCTTGCTTCTCCAAATTTCTTTACCTTATTTTCAAATTTTTAGCATTCATTTTTTCACATCTCTTCTTTTATTCTTTTGTAATCCGTAGCACATCCTTCTCTTCTTTCATTTGTCGTTTCTTCTTTCCCACTTCTTCTTTGTTTCTCCTTTCTTGGTAGGCTCTTCATAGTCGAGTGAAAAGAGAAGAAAGCATCATTCTTTTTACACATTTTGTAGCAAGCGGTAAGTTAATTAATGTATTTATTTTTATTATACATTGAAGTCTTTTTTTGTTGTTGTTGTGTATTTTTAATTTAATTATTTGTTGTAATATTTATTTGCATGAATTAGTTGAATAAAAATGGAAATAAATTGTTGATTTATATAATAGATAATTCTAATAAAGAGAAAAGAGGTTGCATGTGTTAGTGACACTGAAGAAATTAATTTAACTAAGTTTGTTATGTTAGTTATAATATATTAACTGTTAGTTGAGAAATATTTTTTAGAATTGAAATTTGTAAAAGAAAAGTGATTTAAAAATTTTTGCACTTAATCTAATGAGTTGAGTAATATTTTTATTATTTATTAATTTTTTGGTTAGTAATATTAATTGATGTAGGTAGTAATTGATAAGATTAGTTATGTTGTATTTATTGATTACATGAGTTAGTTGAATGACATTGTACATATTTACATAAAGGTGAGAAGGGGGGAAGTCAACAAAAGTGATTTAAGAAAAAAATTTAAAACGACTATCAATAGCATTTTCATCTCAATAGAATTTGACAACTCGATTTTTAATTTATGTCAGTAAAATTGAAATTAGTTATTATTTAATGATATTATTTATATAAATAAAGTTAAATAATTTCACTTTTAAATTATTCCAATAAAAATTAAGCGATTGTTTATGTAAATAAATTTTAATAACATCATTTCTCATTTATGTAAATAAAATTTAAAGTAATTGGAGAAATTAGTAAATAACAATTGTGTTAATTATATTTAGTAATAGTTTTTTTCAATTAATTTGCAGGCATACATTACTTTTGATGTTTATCAATGTGTCAAATAGAATAATAGGTTTTTCTAGAATAGTCATTAGTTTATCAATAATGTTGCGCTTAGAAATTAAAAAAATAATAATAATTTAATTTATTAAAAATTAAATTCATATGAAAAATTATTAATAAATTCAATAAAATTTAATTTTAAATCAATTGAATTTTTCTAACCTGATTAGAATTTTTGATTTTTTTATTATTATTTAAAAATATATGAAAATTTATGTAATTAATTATTTAAAAAATAATTATTTATTGGACCGTTTTAAATATTTTCTCTAACATATAATATAATTTCTTTTAGATGAATTTTGTGCTAACTTCATTTCTTGAATTATTGGAGGATTAATTACATATCAATAGTGAACAAAGGTCAGATTGTATCGATCCCAGTCCAAGAGAAGTTCCATTGCTTAAGTTATTGGGAAAGCTATGCAAATATTCCAGAGGTTGCTTAAATGAAAATATATTTAATTACAATAATATCTTTATAACAAAAAAAATAGTATATCTTAAAACAATAAAAAGTGAAAAGATTCAATTTCTCAAGTTTTATAACAATTATATATAAATTAAATACATAATATTATAATACCAACAAAGAATAAATATAATATATAAATTAATTAATTAGTTGTATTTTATATATAATCAATATGATAATTCAATTTTCAACATTTATTGATAATATAACATTATTTTATTTTTCAAATGTTAACATTTTATTTATAATCTTGACTCTCCTTATATGTTAATAAGTTTTAACTTATTGATTTTCATTTTATATTATATGACTTTATATAATATCAAAATATTGCTAAAATAAAAAAAATAAAAAGTTGACAATTTATTAATACAAATATAATTTTAAAATATATAAAAGATAAAGAACAAAAATATGAAAAATCCAATCCATAAACAATTGAGTATAGCATTTGTTTAATAAATTCTCATTTGATAATTTCTATCAAATAAAATTTTTATCCATTCCTATTCCCTCTCTTTTCCTTCTATTCAACCAAATACAACATGAGATTGATTTACTTATTTTGACAGGTGCAATTGCCTGTCCACTAAAGTAATCTAATTAGAATATCTCCTAAATAGAATATCAAGGGAGTAAACAATTTCACATTTATATATCATGTTCTACTTTCAAACTAAAAATTTGAACAGCACGAAAAATCATGGTGCCACATTTACACTTTAAAAGCTTGTGCATTTCAGGTGACCCAAATTTTAGTAAAAAAGGAAGCCAAGGGTACAATCTAATTGGAATAACTTAACAATATAATCAAAGCAACCTTCATAAGCGCACATTATCTGGATCCTAGGTACTACTCACAGATGTTACTGAAAAAGTTGCTTAAGATGGTATACTGGAGCACACAATGGGGAGATCAATAGAAAACTATTCCTTGTTGCGAGAAGAGCTCTCCTTCCTTTGGCCCCCAAGGATACGAGAAATTTGCAAACCTCTGCTGAAGGCTTGGTTGAACAACATACGTGTCTGAAATTCTGAAACAAAAGGAAACCAAGCCAGGAAGGCTACTGGAGTGAACAAGAGCAATCCCATAACAATTTCATATCCACGAGCCAGAGTTTTCACTGAACCCCAAAATCCAGCCCGGCGAACAACTGGTTTCAATGCTTGTGCTATCTGTCAATTAAAATGGAACGGTGTCAAAGGGAAGTCTTGACCATATTGTATCCTTTTAAATCAACTAAAAGCACAAAAATTTGAAGGCAATAAAAATAATGCAATTGTACAGCCAATCCATCAAGAATTTGATTTCAATTATTCAGAATGACATTAGTTAGATGCCAAATCATAATCTTAGGTTATGAGTCAGACAATCCAAAAAATACCAATCACTTGCGTGAAAAATAAATGACCCAAGTATATCATCATATTGCAGCACCACATTGGCCACAAACTGAATAATTTAACAAAAGTTGATTACAAAAACATATATTTCCCTAATTTTATATGCATCATCCCAAAAGTTATTGCATGTACGCTGAGCCAGGATCAGTCTTCCCTGTCAATATAGACACCATTTTAACATAATTTAATATATAAGGAATAAAATGCCATGGGCTTTACCTGTAGCATTCCCCAGCCAGTAGGCATGAAGGCAAGAATGCAGACAACAATGTCTTGCATTGTCATATGAGGAAGAGCAATTAAAGTCACCAGAATGGAGACAAAAGTTAGGAATATCAATCCTTTGATTAATCGGAAGACAAGTTGAAAATTTGCACTGAATTTCCTCCTTCCAACAGATACAGTCTGAGACAACCACAGATATCAGAAAAAATTTGTTAAATATAACAGAACAAGAAGAGTTTCATTGTTGAAATTAAAAAAAATTAAAAAAAAAAAAAAACCACCTCCCATCGACATTACACATCTGAGTGAGGAAAGGCCAAGTCAGACGATAAAAATGTTTAGAGAGAGCAAAAATAGGCATCATGCATGCAATTTTAAGATGCTCTATGCATATCAGCTTGCTACTAACCTTCATCACAAACAAAATTAGAAAGATCACCAACCATGATATGCCATAGACCTGTAGACAAGGAAAATTATTGATTTGAATACCATAATTTTGAAAAGTGAATAGAAAGGTAGGGTAGGGACAAGGAGGACAAGGACTTACCAGGAAACTTTTTGTGTTCTTAGTAATATTTAAATGATACACAAGACCATACTGATAAATGAAAAATCGCAGTGATAATAATATCTCAGCAATGATTCCCCGCTTTCCTGAATGTTGAAGATGTTCTTGTTCCTCTTCCCACCAAGATTCCCAACTTTTTTCAGGAAGTACTCCAATGCCTCCTCGGTTGCTGATCCATTTATTCCAATCAGTCCAATCATCAACAATTTTTTGCCACTCAAAACCAGAAGGATTGAACAAGAAAGGAGCAAAAAGCCATGTGCCCACCATAAACCACATTGATAT
>JANHAO010009055.1:0-18706 GCA_026873985.1 Saraca asoca
AAACTGTTTTTGAAAACAACTCTGAGCTGTTTTCAAAAACAGTTTTTAAAAACAGAAAAACAGAACAAGTTTCCAAACAGGCCATATGTTATCATCTATCACTTGTGAGATGTGAACTTGGGTGAGACTTACCATATTGTTAAGACTTGCAGTAGAACAATTATTGGTTTATGATTCCTTAGCGATTGCTTCCCCTAAATGCATTGAACTTAGAGACATATTTCAGATGGTTATGCCTTTCTTTTGAAGTTTCATTATCTGTTGGCTTGGCTGCATTACCTTGATTAGTAATTTGCTGATTCCATCCTGCCCCTTGCAACTCTAGATGGGAGAGCTAATCACTTTTGGATTTTTGGTATTTTTGGTTCTCAATATGTTTGTGTGAAGACAAACAGTAGTGTTCTTTGGATGGTCTTTGTCATATTATTAGTTCTCCTGATAAGATGCTTGGCCTTGGTGATTGTCATATGGAAAGCGTTATTGACTGCACTATTGTTGCTCCTCTCTCCGTTGTAGGCCACACTTAGATTGGCACAACTTGATAGAATAGCAGAGCGTTTATCTCGTCATGTGATGGAGCATCATGAAGTAATGGGTAAGTTCAAGGATTGCTGAATTTAGAGAATTCACTACCTACTCTTTAGAATTTCTAGCACATCAAATTACACATTTTGGATAAATTTATCTTGGATTTGTTCTCTGCATTTGACTTTTTCACTTGCTTGATTCAGGGTTTGCAAAATTTACTTGACTGGCACTCTTATTAATTTCTCTTATCCTAATTCTATGATTATATGCATTAGATATAATGCAGTATAAATTTCTGTTTAAATTGTCAACAATTATACTTATAGGTTTGTGAAAAAATTAGAATGAGGTGCTGATACTTACTCTTGGTCAGTGAAGGGGATGAATTTGGTGAGGGAATTGGAGAAAGACTTAAGAATTGCAAACGTCATCTGCATGGTAAGCATTCAAAGGCTCTCAACAAATTTAAATTTATACCAATTACTTTTCTTCTTTTTCTGACTGTTATTATATTGTTGATATCACAGAATGGAAGAAGACACTTAACCTCATCTATGAATGAGGTTTCGAGGGATCTCATTGTAAATTCTTATTCGAAAAAGAAACAAGCTCTTCTGGTATATTCTTCTCTCTATGTACATACACAAGCAATACTGATTGTTTTTTGCATCTTTAGGTTTTGCTATTCCTCTTGTGGTGATCTCATTTGTTATAACTCATAAGTTGTAGGGAATAACTGTAGCATTGCCTAGGATACACCATCTTTTTTCTGTTTTTTGGTTTTTTTTTTTTTGCATGGATGAACAATTGCATGGTTACCGTCAGGGGATTTAATGTAGGGTGGTGCTTGTAACCTATGAATATTTATTTTTCATTCATAGGATGTGCTTCCAATCTTGACTGAGCTTCGACGTGCATTGGACATGCAATCAGCACTTGAATCCCTTGTTGAGGAAGACAATTACTGCAAGGTGGCTTATACATGTGCTTCAAGCTGTAGTTTATGGTCAACTACCCAAACATATCAATCAATTTTCTATTTTTGGTTCCCCTTTTTGGTTATAATTCAGTTTTTTACATAGGCATTTCAAGTCCTATCTGAGTATCTACAGCTCTTAGATAGTTTATCAGGGCTTTCAGCAATACAAGGGATGAGCCGTGGTGTGGAGGTAATGAAATTGTTGTTAGGAATCGTTTACCATTATATATTGAACATTTCTTACTCTTACTTTTAGCTTTAGAACTCGGAAACTTGTCCAATTAAATGAATTATTCATGCTATTTCATATTTTATTGATGATAGGTTAGGATAGGGGTGTAATTAACCTTTCAGTGTTCCTCATCACATTATTTATGTAGGTGTGGCTGGCAAGAACTCTACAAAAGCTGGATGCTCTTTTGTTGGGAGTATGTCAGGAATTCAAGGAAGATAGCTATATAACTGTGAGTGTCTAGTTATTTTGCTGTATAAGTGTTCATTCTTTTTTTCATGTACTCCAGTACAGAGTTGTAATTGTCTAGGTTGAGCCTATATACTTGTTCAGTTATCCTGTTCCTATATTCTTTCAAGATATTCATGCTCATTATATGTATATTATACAGAGAGATTGACTATTGTATATATTATAGAATGTAAATTTAACATTAGATAAGGTGATACAGGTAATTGATGCCTATGCATTAATAGGGGATGTCACTGGTCTTGGTGAAAAGATACAGAGTTTCTACATGCAAGAAGTTATCTCAGAAACCCATGCTGTCTTAAAGGCTACTGTGCATCAGGTATGCCAATACATTTGTCATGCCCACTGTTTCTTTGGTACCACCTGGACTTTGAAATAGTTTGGGAGACCTAAGGAAAATATTTGCTACTTTTTGTTGCTTGGTATGTAAATATAACTTTTAATCTAATGATTATGGTGCTGTAGTTCATAGCAGATACTATCTTTTGTAATTGCTCTCTGGATATTGTTTCTATTGATGTGACTTTCCATTTCATTTAAACATCTACAAGGATATGTAGTGGTTGTTAAGGTTGGACCTTGTTATTCTTAATTTCTTAGGTTCATGTGTGGATTGAAGAGCCACTTACTTCTCTAACTTGTTGAAGGACTTATTGAGTTAGGTTTTTGATCCTTTTTGCAGGATGAAGAGTTATCTTTGCAAAATAGTAGGTACTTTTATTTATTTTTCCCAAGCACATTTGCCATTAGTTGATCGCAGGTGACATTTTCTTGACTATTGATCTGCTTTCTGTTTTTTATTTTAATGCCAGGCTTACTTACAGTGATCTTTGTCTTCAAATAACTGAATCCAAGTTTAGGCAATGCTTATTAAGAACACTGGCTGTTCTGTTCGAACTCATGTGTTCATACCATACAATAATGGACTTTAAGCTAGACAGAATGGTAAATATTGGTTCTTTTATTGCTTATCTTATATTTCCAATGTTAATAAATTTGAGAAAATTACTTCAATCTTTTGCTTGAATTTAGTAGATATTGCCTTCACCTCCCCCTTTATTTTCAACATTTAAAAAATCTAAAGAAACCTCCCATAACATTTAGAATATTGCTTCAAATTAACTCTGTACTTTGTTCTGACAAAAACTAACGAAGCCCTCAAACTTTGGTCAAATGCATTGTATTAGATGGGCTCTGAGATAATAAGAAAGCTTCCCCTACATTATAAATGAACATAATTAAAAAGTGGTTAAAAGTTCAAAAAAAAAAAAGAGGAAACTGGGAAAAAATTATCTTTACGTTACAGAATGAAATCTCCAATTATCTTTAGACCACAGAAAAAGATCAAACAATAAACATTGAAGTTGGAGAAAACTTGAATTTGGTTTTGGTGAATGGAGCAAACTGGGAAAAAGGCTTTGTATGCATTCATGACTAGGATCTTTAGCTGCTTGATGTATCCTATTCAATTTAATATCATTGTCCAATTTAACATCACAGGAATCTGCAGCCCAGACTTCAAATAAGTACAGTGATGACATCTCTGGTAGTTCAGGTGAGACTCAGGAAGTTTATACAGATTTAAGAACCTGCAGTAACTCTTTGTCCAGTTCTGGCGATGAAATACAAGGTTCATCTTCTAGGGAGGATTCTACAACTGGCAGCTTACTGGTTGAAAATGCTGGAAGTACTGGTATATCTTGTAGAGATTCTTGTCTTCCAACTAATGAAGGTAGACATGAGGAAAATACAGCATCAAGCATTGAATCGCCTTGGTACCATCTCCGCAAAGAAGCTACAGCATTTGTTTCACAAACCCTTAAAAGAGGGCGCAAGAATCTTTGGCATCTCACTACTAGTCGTGTGTCAGTATTGCTTTCCTCTACTGCTGCTTGTTCCACAAGCATTCACCAATTCTTGAAAAATTATGAAGATCTCAGTATCTTCATTTTGGCTGGGGAAGCCTTTTGTGGAACTGAAGCAGTTGAGTTCAGGCAGAAGCTGAAGATGGTTTGTGAAAACTACTATATAGCTTTTCATCGACAAAATGTACATGTAAGTGACCTTAAGGCTTCTCATCCACCATGGCTGTAAGAATCACAAATTGATTGTAATTGTATAACATCCTATTCCATTGCATCAAATACAGTGCCTTGTATGGTTTGTAGAGTATGAATAAAATTCAGCAAGTTGCCTCATATATGTTCATGGTGTCACCAATCCAGCAATGCTGTTGCTGATATCAATGAATCATTAAATGAAAAGCTATTTTCTTTTTTGTAACTTTCGGATTCATTGCTTGTTTTAGACATCAATTTTCTCCTTAACATGCTTCTGAACACTATCCATAATCATATATAAATGGTCGAATCTGTTTGGTTTTGTTCTCTTTTTCAGGCGTTAAAAATGGTTTTAGAGAGAGAGACTTGGTTAAAATTGCCTCCAGATACAGTGCAAATGGTCAGTTTTGCTGGACTTACTGGTGATGGAGCACCATTGATTACTTCTTCTAGTAATGTCAGTGCTACTCATTCTGATAGATCCATCGACTTGGTTCACACCAGTGCTAGGAGTAGTGGGTTTTCTCACTGGCTTAAAAGTGGAAACCCATTTTTGCATAAATTATTAACCTCCAAAGAAGCTCGTGGTTACCCCCATTCTAATGGATTAATTTATGGTGAATTTGATGGAAGTTCAAGCAACAATTTTCATATTGATAAATTCTCGCCTAGGAAGGACTCCTCAAATCAAACGAATGGTGCTACTCTTGTTTCAGAAGATGAAAATGAGGACCTTCTTGCAGACTTCATTGATGAAGATAGTCAACTGCCCAGTCGAATTTCAACCCCTCATCATTCAAGAACTAACTCTTATCAATACAATGACGAAGAGAATACAGCACAAACTGGATCTTCTATATGTCTTTTAAGGTGAATTGCTTGCCATTTGGTATTTAGATAAAATCATAAAACAGTTATTTCTTCCATTCCATTTAGGCTCTATTATGTTGTTATCAATGGATGTATTGAGGTGTTTGTATATTTTATCATCGTAGGTCTATGGATAAATATGCAAGACTTATGCAGAAATTAGAATTAGTAAATGTTGATTTTTTTAAGGTATGCTTGTTCTGCCCTTACATGGTTTGCCTTTACCTTGTTTTATATATTCAGTTTACAAATGCAATCTTGATTTGTGCATTCATTTTGCTCTAAATTCAGTATATTATTGCAGGGAATATGCCAGTTGTTTGGGATTTTTTTCTATCATGCATATGAAACATTTGGTCAGCAAAACACTAGTTCAAGTGGAAAAGGCTCAGCAGACTCCCTGAATTGTAAGTGGTATATTGGGTGCTTAGCATTGGTTGCAATGGACCACTTTGATCTAAATGATAGTAATCATGTCTAATTTTTATGTTCAGATCGGCTGAGGACAGCCTTATCCAGAATAAACCAAGATTGTGACCAGTGGATAAAGCCACAAGCATCTTCACCCACATCCTTGAGCACACCCATTGTACATTCAGAGGTGACACCAACAGGCCCTTCCAGCACAAATTCTGTTCACTACTCTGGGGCATCTATGAGTCTCAAGGTATGCATGTGAATTTTTTTTCCTTTTGGGAAAAGCTAATCTCATGAATAAAATTGTCATACCCTGATTATCTCCCTTACTGCATATCAGCTGCTTGAAATGTTGATCACATGTTCCTTCCTGATGATTTAGAACATTTCATCTGGATGTTAACTGCTAAGTGGAAATTATTAATTTTCTGATTTTTAGCCCAGATATAGAATATATTTAAAGTTAGTTGAGCAGATATTTTATCTATAACTTTTTGTTGTAACTTGCATCTTATCCCTTGCTTCCTGACCTTTGGTGGGTATTTTACTTGTCCATGCTTCATCATATAGGTTACAAAAATGACAGATGAAACATAGTTGATATCAAGGGAGCTTTGTTTTCTTGCTTCTGCTCTGTTCTTTCGCTGTGTGTAACTTGAATCTGTTGGGGCTTGCAAACTCGGGACTTTTTCTTGGTTTCGGTAGTTTAGATTCTGATTACATATTAAGCTGTGTAGTATATGAATAATGGTGTGTGTGTATAACTGAAACACTATTTTGCAGGAAAGATGTGTGGGTGTTGACACTGTATCTCTTGTTGCTCGAATATTGAATAGATCCAAAGCTCATCTCCAATCAATGCTCTTGCAAAATAATGCAACTGTAGTTGAGGATTTTTATGTGCATCTGGTACGTGGAATATTTAACATCTGAGTTATGATACTTTGGCTCTTGTGAAAATTGATGGTGACGTCTAATAAGTTGATATAGTTAACTATTCAATGAAAATTTGATTATACAATGACATCATGGGGCATTAATTTACAGAAGATTTGAGCCTCACATGGATTAGATAGTAATAATAATATCAATATTTTAATGATTTGGAGTGTTTCTGACTGTCTGTACATGTTATGCATGCATCTAAACATGCATTTAGTGATTGCTGTAAACTAGTTTTCTGACTTATATGAAGAAGTTCTGTATAGAACATAGATGTAAATTTCGTGATGTAAATCTTTGTAACTGTATAAGGATTCATGTAGGTGGCTGCCATACCAGATCTTGTGGAACATATTAATAGGACAACAGCAAGGCTGTTGCTGCACATTAATGGGTAAGATTAAAGCGTGCATGGGATAGCTAGAAGTCTATTAACATTTTTTTGTTAGAACACTTGCTATGGAGATGATGTGAATTGTTATAGCTTTTTATTATTGAATTGACATCCAGGATAGTATTTTAGTTGATACTTGATAGTTGATGTTTTTTTATTAATATATTGTTCTCATTTTGGAGTGTGGAGACTGGATAATTATCTTAAATCTATTGCTTCTGGCTTTTATTAGTTGTATATCCTTTTACTAGCAGTTAAACTTTTACAGGTTTGTTGAACGTGTTGCCAATTCAAAATGGGAAATAAAAGATCTTGGGCTAGAGCACAATGGGTTTGTCTCCTTTGATCATCTGTATATTTGAATGTCATGTAACTTGATTTTTTTTTTTTTTAACCAATTGCTTCAAGTGTGGGTAGTTTCTAGTTATGTATCAAATCTAAACAAGTCACTGCATGCACTTGGACCATTTTGTGTGTACCATTGGGATCTTGTAATACTAAAATTCTTTGATTTTGAGCATTTAGGTGTTTGGTTATGTGAATCACATAATTGTTTGGCTGCAAAATTATGTTGATAGATGGTGGCAATGCCACTGTTTTTTTCCTCTTGCTGGAACTGTATTAGTGAATTTTAAACCCTAACCTTGTAGACTTTACAATAATGCTATTTGATGCAAAAATTGCTTATATTGTTATTAGTGTCTGATCATCTTAGCAAAATGTATTTTATCTCATCAAACAGCCTTTTATGTTGGTGTTATTTGATTGCATGATGTAGACATTTAGCTCTGTTGCTGTTATGAAGCTACAACCAACCGGGGAAGATTTTAAAATTAATAATGCTTGTGGGTGTGAATGTTAAAAGGAAGATTTATTTTTTCAGAATGTTTTATCCTGGTTATGTGCTACATTCATGTCTATAATTCTGATGCAATTTGTTGTATGGATAGATATGTTGATTTGTTGCTGGGAGAATTTAAGCAATATAAAACAAGACTTGCCCATGGGGGAATTCGTAAAGAGGTATTGCCTGTAGTCATTGTTAAATGAGGCGTACTCATTATGTGCATGTATACCAAACATTATATGAGTACATACTTAGATGGTTATATTGTTAGAAACCCTGCTCCTGAATTGTACAAAAGGAAAACAAATAGAAGCAATTCGTTATGTCTATACATGGGCATCAAATTTGTTAACCATACTTATTTGTAGATCCAAGACCTGCTACTAGACTACGGACTTGAAATGGTGGCGGAAACCCTCGTTGAAGGACTTTCACGGGTGAAAAGATGTACTGATGAAGGACGAGCACTAATGTCACTAGATCTGCAGGTTCTTTATGAAATATCAAATTTTTTGTTTCCAAATTTCAACTGATTGGAATGGTGCTCATATAGTAGATTTGAATCCTATCAGTATACATGATAGTATATTTGAATAATTATGGTAGAAAGAAAAAAGTCCCTTTACAAAATTGGTAGTCTGAATTACTTCTTGGTTTTCAAATTTGAAGCATCTTTTCTTCTTCGGTATTTCTGGCTGGAACCAATTTTTGTGTTACATGGCTTAGACTTGTTAAAGTTGCACTTGAAAGTTGAATCCAAATTTATCTTAAGACTTAATATATGATCTGACCAGTTATCAAATCTTTAAAAGCTTTGAATTTCTAATTAGACGAATAATTTTTAATTAATGCAGATAATGACCAATATATTCATAGCACTCCTTGCTCTTCCAAAATTATTCTCTAGGAAACTTACCATTTCTCTCTACGTGGTTTTTAGATTGCTGCCTTCCCTCCTTTCAGGTATTGATCAATGGACTGCAACACTTTGTGCCCACGAATGTGAAGCCCAAGTTACAAATGGTTGAAACCTTCATTAAGGTAAGGATCGGCATATCACACATTCTAAGTCGCAAGTACAGATGAATTTGAATCACATGGGAGAACTAGTTGTCCATGGTTGCCTGGCCAATGTTTGAAACTTCCGTTGTATGCAAACAAAATCATTGTTACTTACGAACATCTTTACTTCCACTCTTAAACCAGGCTTACTACCTTCCAGAGACAGAATATGTGCACTGGGCACGTGCACACCCGGTAAGAACATCCCGTCTCTGCAGCATCACTATTCACTGCACTAACTTGACACTTGAGTTATAATGAATCATTGCTTCTTTTGCAGGAATATACAAAAAATCAGATTGTTGGATTAATCAACCTTGTTGCCTCAATGAAAGGTTGGAAGAGAAAAACCAGGTTGGAAATACTGGAAAAGATTGAATGAGTTACTGTGTTTTTTTACTGTACAAGCTGGTTAATCATATAGAACCTTTTGGTCCTTTTCCACTTCGGTTCTTGTTGGCCGCCCTTTTTAAAAGCAGTGTATATTTGATGGTACCTGATCGCTAGAAATTTTGGAGTTGTTTAAGAGTTTATCTTCCGATAATATACAATAGTCCTCCTATGAGAAGCTGTAATTGTAATTTTAGGTCTCATCATATAACGAGGTTATATGATATAGTAAAATTTCCTCTATTCCATAATAATAATTTATTATACCAAGAGATTGACGATCCTGCCATTCCTGTGTCAATTTGTATCAGAAAATTCAAAACTCTCTCTCTCTTTCCAGAAATAAGAAAGCTGCTTGTCTGCATTTAACTCTCCCTCCATTTGCAGGAACTACACATTCTGTGTAAAATGGAGAATTTGCCAATACAGATATAAGCTGCTATTTTTTTCTCAGTAATTTTTTAAGTAAATTGTTTTGATCTCATTAGATATAGTTACATAGATTTTCCTTGTTCATAAAATTTTATTTCAGCATCTTTCATATTATAAAGTACTAAATATGAAGTTTAGTGACCTGTCTTTTTTGTGAAGTGTAAAGTATATATAATTTTAAAAGGGAATTACGTGATGATTAAAATATGAAAACTATTGTAACATTAATAGGAAAAAAAAAAACTAAGTAGTTCTGTAATTTCATAGAACTTGCAATGGAAGACATTGTGATATACTTTTGTTATATTATCTTAGCGTATTATGTTGGGTTGGAATTTGAGGCTTAAACATGAATGTATAGTACTCAAGCAAGACTGAAAATGTGCGCTGGGATTGATTATTTTATTTTAAAATTACTGGTACGTTTTCAGCAGAAATTGTCAAATTTCAAGATTTTCTCTCAATAATTTCCAATCTTATAATTTTTTTTATACTTTTAAACAAACATAGATGCTTGGCGCTTGGCCAAGAAAAAAAAAACACAAAGGCAATATAGACTCAGAAGAATAGATTAAAAAAAAAAACTATACATAATTATAGTCAAAAGAAAAGAATGTCATATAAAATCAACAATAAATCCGCAGCTCTGGCTTCTAAGAATGCTTGGTATACTGTTGTTCTCCTGGACAGGTCTGACAATTGACTCTATTTCTTGTAAGCTTATTATTTGTTTGGATTATTGCATAGACAATGAGAAGTGAATGGTGTTTCTCTTCTAAGTAGAGGACGCTGGGGACTCTGTAATTGCACCCACCATGTGTAATGCCACACAAGGCTGATCTGTAGGAACCTGCATGCATCACCAAACAGATTATGAGAAAACGTACCTATTATCTGACCTCACTTTCTTAGCTCAGTAAGACACATCCTTCGATCTTGCAACCAGGAATCTGACACCAGTGTTTCCCATACAAGTAATTAATATATTACCATTTTATTTATAACTCTTCTATATTTTTATATATTAAATTTAATGTAAATCCTCCGTTTTGGTTTCTATATTTTTTTTCGTTTCATTTTTATAAAATATTTTTTATCAATTTTATCTTTTTAAAATATTAATTTATCTGATTTTATCTCTTAACTAATATTCATATAGAGATTAATTTATTTAATTTCATTTCTTTGGAATAAAATTAGATAAATTTGAAATTAAATAAATTAATATTTTATATAAATAAAATTAATAAAAAAATATTTTACAAAAGACGAAAGTGAAAAAAATTAAATTTTATAGTTTACTTTTAAGTCTGTTTATTTTGAAATATATAAAATGAATTGTTATTATTAATATTGATTTATCAAAAATATAATAATTAACTTTGGCAGTACAGTAAAATACAAATACTGTTTAATAAATAATAACATGGTCAGCATTCCACTGAATCTGATCTGAAAACACGCTCATCATAATTGCTTCTGCTCTAGCTGTACCTTAATCATCTCTTACGTTATTTTCAGTTCCTTGGATTCACAGACGCAACATTTCAGAGTAAAAAATAATATTGACTTTTACCCTCTTTTTTTTCTTAATAGATATCTGATAGATTTTGTTGCGTAAAGAATAGGGAAATGCGGAAGGAAAAACTTTAGCTTCATGTATTGTCGCATGCATGTGTCTCCAGACAACATGCAAAATCATGGGATCTGCTGATCTTGGACGTTTAAAAGAAGGAATCTGAGCAGTGAAATTTATTTCTTCCTTCTTCTTTTTTTCACTAAAAATTCTACAACTTCATTGTAAACTTTTTTTAGGCAAGATTTAACAGTCTGAACATATTTAGACTGAATTTATCATGAAATAAGATTTGATGTAAATTTTTCAAAACATACTAAAAATTATTTGCCTGACGTTAAGAAAATAGAACTTTCAAGGAGATATGTGTCCACGTAATATTTGATTTAACTTAAACTTCTCAAAAATTTTATTCAAATAACTAAAATATTCTATAAAAAAATTATATTTTTTTACTGAGATATCATTTAAATTTTTAAAAAAATACTCTTATCATTGTTTAAATTTTATAAAGATAGTTTTGTATTTTATTTTATTAAAAGCATAGGAAGTAGAACTTAACTAGCTAAACAACTTTTCATACTTTATAAAAAATAAAATTTTCTCTTTTTTTGAGTTATTAGCCAATCAAACAACTTAAATATTTTTTATTTCTCAAAAAATTGTATTATAAAATTTTTTACGAATTAAATGACTTCTTAGAATATCTAATAATAGAATTTAATCCTCCTTTTTCCCCTCTGGTTCTGTTTCTGTCATATTATCATGTTGGATAGAAATAAATACAAAATCTTTTTGTATGTAATGAAATTTAAAATCTCATCGAATTTTTATATGTAATAAAATTTAAAATCTATTTTATATATAAGAGATTTATAAAAGATTTTACATCTATTTTTCTTTAACATGATAAAGAAATAATTAAAAGGAAAAGAAAAGGATCAAAATATGTAATCATGATCTTTCATCACATCATATGCAAAGGAAACTTTTTTTTATTGCTTCCAACTTTTTTTTTTTTTTTTCATATTCATCAAGGAAATATTTTATTGTGGGAGAAGGTGGGGTAGTGTAATTTTACTTTCCTAAAATAAGGGTAAAAGTGTTTTCTTTTCAAAAAGGGACAATAATTAGCACTACACAAGTTGTTTCTATAATTTGTTTTTTCTTCAGTCTATATCCTCTTTAAGGTGATTGTTTCATACATGATATATCCAAATAGTCTATTTGACAAAAGACAACACAACTTTGACATTGACAAGTGAGAGGTTTCCTCTCTCTTTTTGCCTTTGTGGTTAAACCATATATAGATGGTGGTGATGAGCACACGGCAAGTAATATACATTGACAAGTGAGAGGTTTCCTTTCTCTTTTTGCCTTTGTGTTTAAGCCATATATAGATGGTGGTGATGAGCACACGGCAAGCAATATACATAATATAAAGAATGCGTAAAATGTTGGGATAATGTTGAGACTTACAAAATGGCCAGCACCAAGGATCCAATAGAAGTGAAGGTTTTTGTAGGACCTAACAAAGCCTCTTGTCTTTCTGTCGCTTCCACAGTACAAAGGTGTTCTGTCCTTCCCTAAGAAATTTTGAAGCCCTTCCCACCTACATTGCAAAAATATACAAAACACAATTATGCCATCACACATTCACAGCCTCACTAACCCGTTACACAAGTTATCCTTTATATTTGTAAACATTTAAACTTAGATTAGTTCATCCCATTATGAATTTAACTCAATTGTATGCATAAATGCGAAAGATAGTGTGGTATAATATGCGTGTAAATAGTATTTTTTTTAAAAGAGTTTAAATTTGATTCATAATTAACGTAAATTTTTTTATATTATCAGTATATAAAAAAATGTTATATCATTAAAGAAAACAAGAACAATTAAGAATTTTTATCAACAATAATTTTTTTTTAATAATGTGACAATACATATATGAAAGGAGATAGTGTCAAACTAATTTACAGTATCAGTAAATGAAATTTAAATTCTTTTAAGAAAGAATAAATTAAGAGGAGAGTATATACTTGAGTTTGTTCACCCAGGCTTCAGTCCCCTTGGTTGCACAGATGAGGTCAAACTACATAAGCATGACAGATTATGAAAATTACATGATAATTAAATATATGAAGCAAAAAACTACATATTCTAATGAAATATTTTATTGAGAGAGACTCTTACCTGTCCATTGTATATTGTCACATTGACCCCCTTAGCTAGAAGCTCATCAACCTGAGGAAGTTCAGAGTAAAAGATGTCAATATTTTATCAGAAACTTCAAAGGAGACTCGACATAAACCTGTAACCAATCTGTACTATTTTACACGCATTCAATAATTATAGTATACCAGCCAGCTAGATTGAAGCATACTCAAACATTTACTTTCATCCATCTTCTTACCTCATTAATTCTGGGTTTCATGAAATCACCTTCAAGATTTGAGAAAACATGACCTGACTGTCCCCCCCATCTGTCACACCATATGGAACAATGTAATCATGGGTTGAAGTGTAATTTTACAACAATTCTATCTGACTGCACAAAGACTGAGTGAGGCCCACAGACCCTGAGACCTAGTTTTGTGTCTGTTACTCTTTTTAAGATAAAATGATTAATAATTCTGGGTGAAATTCTATTTCCTAAGCAGTGTAATATACTTACGTAACATTCTCTGGAATGATCTTTAGCTTCTTCTTAATGACACCATTTAACAAGCTGTCAAGGTCCCCACCATCACCACCGGGAGAAGATCCCAATGAAGTAAGATATTTGGAGTACCTCCTTAGAGCTATTCCTTTTGTTAATCCGAGCTCTTCTGCTAAGGCTGCTGGGTCACTTCCCGTATCCAACAGAAAATTATAGAAATCCTGCACATACGAAAAAATACATATCATATTAAGTTAATCAGGTCAATGTGAGCTCGAAGAATAATGCTTCTCTCACAAGCTATCAATTTAATGTACATTCGGTAGAATTTGATTCAAAGTAACCTATTTAATCACTAGCATCACATGTTTAGATTCTGACAACCATGAATTTTAGTAAACAAGTTCAGGATTATTTATCATTTTTCGGTATTGAATACTAGAAGAGAACTAATTTAAGCAATAAGAAAAATGTTGGGCAAAAATATTGTACCACATTGTTGCTACTAGAGCTAATCAAAGACTCAAGTTCACTCCATGAGTTAGTTGCATCTACAAATTGACCATCCACAAGCTGCTGCTTGATCTTCTGAGCCACACTGTTTGCTTAAAATGGGTTTTGTTAGAAACTGGGAAATTCCTATCCTATGGGATAAAATCTCATTGTACATTTTGCCTATATACAAGAACATGAGAACCGAAGAAAAAAATGCACCTGTTTGATTTTTGTAGGCCATTGTTGTCAAGCCGTGAGAGGTCTTTGAGCAGAGGACCCCATGAGAACTAACAGTGTCGGATGATAGTAATTAAAAAAGTGCAAGTTGAGAGAAATAAAACTTCCGATATAGAATAATTTTTAGTAATTACCACAAAATCTTCTGGGGAGATCCAACTGTCCCCCAATGCTACACCTGCATAAGGAATTGACTTGGTACCAAACAGCTCTTCATTTAATTAAAAATATATATATAGCCAGCGTTTTCAGATAAGAATAATAATTCATAAATGATTGATCTGATGAATCTCATTCATTATTTGTAAATTATGATTGATATCAGTTAAGAAAATTGAGATGACGCATCTGAGATCTGAAAAGAAGTTAATTTCCGAAAGAAATTAATTACCTCCAAGTCTAAGCTTCAATTTCCCAGATTCAATGGCTTTAAGAGCAGATAATCCAAGAGTGACAGCATATTTGCCACCATATGACTCTGCCACAATGAACAGAGGGCTCTTTTGGAGGTTCTCATTTCTATTGAATACCTCTATCAGCAATGTAGTCAAATCTGTGGCTCCTTCATCATCTGTTTCCACAAACAGACTGGGATCTTCCACAAAACTGTAACCAGTTCCTACTGGATTATCCTACATTATATCAGCAAAATATAGAGTGAAATAGCCCAAAAAAAAAAAAATGTCAGAATGTTCAATGGCCGCAATTTTTTTTAAATTAAAGTTTTAATTTTTCTTCTTTATTGTTGAGATAGTGATACCACAAACAAGAGATCTGCTTTTCGCAGCCATGTCGAATTCCGCGGCTTCAAATTGACGTCGAGAGGCCCAACCTCCTCAAAATTTCCAATGCCAACTCCAGAAGCACCCTGTTCAAAGTTCATGCATGAAATGAAGCATTTTTCTCTTCAGAATTGTAATTTCAGGCAGAAATACAGATCTGAATCACTCTTATTCAATTTCTAGTCGTTATGAGTTGAACAATATCTTACAGGTCCTCCCTGCAACCAGAGAATGACAGGCCATGGCTTTGAGGGATCTTCGACTCTGTAAGGACTTCTGTAAAGCCACCAGAACATGTGGGCCTCTGTAATAACACACGACTTTGCTCAGTGAAGATAAGACCATAATCGTCAAAATATTAATTTTTTTGAAAAGTGCCAAAATGAATTGAAATCACAGAATTCTATTAAAAGGCGTATTGCTTACTGGGTCTGACTTC
This sequence comes from Saraca asoca, assembly GCA_026873985.1. NCBI lineage: Eukaryota > Viridiplantae > Streptophyta > Magnoliopsida > Fabales > Fabaceae > Saraca > Saraca asoca. The sequence goes on from JANHAO010009055.1 coordinate 15,600, forward strand.
AACATATCCCCATTCCTCTGATCCATCTTCGTTTGTCAAAGCTATCACTTTTCCTCCATGAAACAGCAGACCGAGGAATAGAAGAATGGCGAGAAAAAGACGGAACTTTCCCATTTGAGAAACGAAGCAGTAACAACAGAGACTAAGTAAACCACTGCAGGTGAGATTGCAATTTATAAAAGGAGGCTGGCGAGCCAAGTAAGAAGCGTTTGGCTGTCAGTGTCTGCGACAGAAACAAAAAGGAGATGCAAAGTCTAAGAGTCTAACCTACTCAGCAGAACTCTAAAAACGAAAAAAAGAAGAGGGTCGAGTAGGTTGAAAAAATAACAACGTTTCTTTCATTCCTTTCATGAGTATTCATAAAGTTAAGGCACTTTTTCTCAGAAGATTCACAAAAAGATCGTGACAGAGTATAAACAAAAAGCAATAGGAAAAAGTTTTTTGCTTGGTTAATTTTCCTGAATTTCGTGTCATCTACTTAGAAACATCTCTTTGAGCAAAACCCATGAAGCAAAAAATTACTTATACGAAGAAAAGATGAGTTAATGTAATTTTTGTTTTCTTTTTTACAGTTGTAAGATATTAAATTTGGAGAGGGCGACTCTGTTTCTGCAAATGGATAAAAAGAGTAGAACCTAATATTGCCAAGATAGTGGGAACCAGGGAGATTGTGCGGAGAGAATTCATGTAAATTAAGAGAAGTACCTCAGAAGGAGAGTGACTTCTCTTTGAAAGTCATTTGAAAATACCGTTTACTCTGTATCTATGCGCAACTGCTCCGTCTCCACTCTATGCTCTCTTATTAATAATGTGGGGACAAGATTCACCAATAAACCACTTACAAACAGCAATGGAAACTGTAGATTCTTTTTTGTGTTTTTGGTAAATTGATTCATAATTATCTATTTATTTAAAATAATTTAAATTAAATTTAAAATAAATAAGACAAATAAATTTAATTATAACCTGTGAGAAACGTTGTGAATAATTAAAGTGTAAAAAACAACATATTATTCTAGGAAGGTGTGGTCTCTAATGCAGTGGCTGTAAGGAATAGGGATATTGAAGTGGCCAATCCAATCTTATCACTTGAGGAGTTTCTGCTGGCACATCCCATCAAAGATGGGAAGTTGAGATATTTTACTTGCTTATTTCTAGCTCAAATGCCTCTTTGAAACAGTCTGCCAATTTTATTCTGCCCATTTGAAGGGAAAACTATGAATTTCATGAGAGAATGATACTTTATTTGCTGATATTGAAGATAAAAAATCAGGAATTTTATAATTTGAATTAAATTAATGATATATTTTAATTTTTAAAGCAAGCATAGTCAATTTCTTTCTTGGAAAATAGAAAGTATGGTCATTTTATTTTAAATTATACCATTTATACAATTATAGATAAGATTGTTGTGAAGGCAAGATAGAAATGTGCCACTAATCTATTCAGATTTCAGTGAAAACCATAGTAAAAAAAATTTAAGAAAAAAAAATCGGACGAAATTTTCATTGTAAGTGGGGATTGGGGAATCTGGACCATTCAAAACCATAATCATTGCTGGCAGATGTATTCCGGGTTCGATTTATTGGTCGGATGCAATGATCAAATGGGCACAAATTAGTGGGAAGACAGAGATAGTATTGGGTTCATAATTCTTGTGGTGAAAGCAAATGTTCAAATTGAAAGCATACATCAGTGGTTGATACATATTCCTTTATTTTAAGAAGTTAAATCAATAACATTAAATGCAAAAAGTTCAAATTTGAGTGTACCTACGTATGTTTTACATCAATATAATAAAGCACTTTGTCCATATTTGATAAAATATCTCAATCGTACTTTACAAAATCCTGATACTTTAATTTTTTTTTTAACATGTTTTGATGTGTTTCCGTATTCAAAATGTGTTTATATAAGATATTTGATAATATGTATTTTGTAATTAACTAATAAATTTACATTCTTATACTTGTAATTAAATGGAATCTTGATTATTTATCATAATAAATCTAAATAATATTTTTAATTAATACTTTTAAAAATTTGAAGCACATTAATGATTAATTGTATTGAATTTTTATACATAAAATATATTTATAACATTTTATTTATAATATTTTTATCACATCTGTGTTCTTAATTTTTAAAAATTTACAATATACTTATTTCATATCATGTCTAATATGATGCAGATATCAACATGGGTGCTACTTAGATTTTACTACATTGGTTAAGTTAGAAGCTTTTGACGAAGAATAACTTAAATCTGGGTTACTTTTAGTATGAAGTCTCGCAGTGAATTGAGATATAAGTAGAGCAACTCTTCTAATGCTTCCTATAAATGTAATACTTTAAGAAAGTGTAAAAGGATTCCTAATTCAAATATATATATATATATATATATATTACTATAAAAATCAAAATTTGAGTCACTAATCATCCAAGAATATGATGCAAGAGTTTGAATGCCACTTTCTGGTGTTCTATATATATATTGGCTGAGCATATGAAGAGAGTAAACACAGAGGAGACAGAAGTTAATTAGCTGAAAACTAACAGGCTTACATTATGCTGTGATTTTTCAGATTTCCTTTTCTATAGAAAGGGATTACCATATGGTTATGGAATTGTGAAGCATCTCCTTTGATATGTGATTTAGCTTACACAATGCTAGTTCTGCCCTTGCAAGGGAACGACCCTCTTTGATGCTATGTTCACTGAATGCTGCATCAACCATTTTGACATAAGAATGAAAAATAAGTATAATGAATCATTTCAGAAGAAGGTAATTAAGCCCCTCAGTTTTCAAATTAGCATGCTATATAAAGTCAACTGTAGAAAGCGTGTTATTTCTTGTGATGCCATGTTTTTGTCTGCAACCATATGGGCTAATGCTACAGTTTCTAAATTATGAATAGCCTTACATGCAATTTCTGGAGACTGGTTAATGAGGGTTGGCCCTTATGGTTATTGTGGACTGATTACTGGTTCACGTGTTAGCAAAAATATGATGATAAAATTATTTTTTGGTAAAGTATACGTTGATAGAAAGAGAAGGCTCAAGGGATAGTGAAAATAAAATTTATTAGGACTAGCATAATATTATT
>JANHAO010009056.1:0-18730 GCA_026873985.1 Saraca asoca
ATTTAAACCCTTTAAGATCTATGCAAACTAAATCAAATCCTAAAGAAACTTAATCTACTTTTGTGATTAAAATCTCTTTATTCAATTATTAGTTTTTTAGTGATAATTTTCTCCTTTCGGTACTTTAACTGTCTACCTAAGATAAGATAAAATATTGGCCAAATACTTTATCAAGAACATTACAAGCATAATAATTGAATCAAATTAAATCAGGTAATCGTAATAGAAAATTCATTAATAACATTAAAGAATCATAATTAGGTTATTCCCAATCTTAGAATAAAAATCTTCTCAAACATGATAGAAATAAAAACCATATTCATTAATGAAAATAATTGTGTAATATTTAAAACAAAGAAATAAAAAAAGAAAGAAAAGATGAAGAAGAAAGAAGAAAACTAAGATAAAAGTAAACTAGGATTGTTGCAAGAGCTCAAAACAAAAAAGGAATCCTAAATTAAACTCAAAGAACCCTCAAGGAGATCAAGAAACTCGAGCTCTAAGTAATCCTAATTAAGGAAAACTAATGAATAAATAAGGATGCCTCAGGTCAGCTATTTATAATAATTTTCGAGCTTGGAACACGGCCGTGCTTTGGGACACGGGCTGGCCGTGTTTCAAGCTGGATGGCTTCTAGAAGAATTTCTCATTTTGCACCGAACATGGTCATGCTTCAAGATACGGCCAAGCCATGTTCGATGCTAGCTTCATGGTTCTCTTCAGCTTCAATGCATAATTCTCTTGGAGCTTCTTCTTGATCCAAGTGTGCTCCAAAGTTCAACTTTCATTCTTCTTTTAAAACCTCTTTTGCTAACCTGAAAAGATAAATGCAGACTACAGCAGTACCAAGAACAAACTAACTAAACTAAGATAAAAAGTATAGAAAAAACCACTAATTAATGACCAATCAAGAGATGATAATCAACATATTTATAGAAATTTTATTCATTTATCACTTCCCCCTAAAAAATCATCTCTAAGGCATACATCCACTTTCAAGCTCTCAACCAAGCTCAATTTCACTAAAATAGCAATCCCTCCAATTTTAAATAGGCACTTAGAGAAGTCTTCATAGCGATTGCTCAATCACAATTGTAAGACCATTTAGGAACCTCACTTAAAGAAGAAAAAAAGAGTTTAACCACTTTTTTACCCTAGGTATAACTAGTCCTAGAAAACCTAATAACGTTTGAAGTGAATTGAAGGAAATTTCAAGAATTCAGTGGTTCAGATTGCAAATTAAAGCACTAGAGAAATAGATTCACTCAAATTTAACTTAAATTAAAGAAATGAAATAACAAATTGAAGCACAAATGAATTGGATAGTGTTTCCCTCTTCGAAGTTAAGGTTTTGTCTTAAGAAAAAATGTGAAATAGGTATTTATATTAAGTGAATACAACACACAGTGAAATGATTGTTATTTGAAAAATTAACCCTTGTGATCAGAATCACAATCATGATCATGAATTCAAATTTTAAATTTTCGATTAGAATCATGAAATCCAATTTTGAAGACTTCAATTTGCACCACAGAAAAATAGTGTACATATAGATTCAAATCATCAATATTGGAAACTTTCTACCAATCCTGATATGCTTGCGATCATAATCACAAAAGCCAGTGTAAATTTCCTATTTAAATCACCAAGCATTCTTTGCTTGCCTTATTCTTGCAATCATAAAGGCAAATATAGTGTAAAACTACCGATTTGAATTACAGGCCTGAAGATTGAAAAACAAATTTTGAAAATTCATTTGAAAATCATTTAAAACCATTTTAAACCTTATATATCAATCCAAAAGCATAATTCCAAGCTTAAGGAATTTGATAAATTATTTAAAAATATATTGGAATGTTTTTGGTGAAATTTTTTAAAAACTTTTTAATCAAAACCGTAAAGCGAACCTTCCAAAAAATGATTCCAAAATTTAAGATAAATTCTAATAAATATATACTTTTACAATTTTGACTAAATAAAGCCTACGCCTTCATCAAAAAAGCCAAGGTCATCTAAGATAAGGTCAACAAATAGGGGATTGGGAGGGGATAGAGGATGGGTTGGAGTTGAACCTCCCACCTTACCCACTACATTCAAAGAATGAAGCATGTTATACCACTTAGACCAGGCATCTAGTAGTTCAACTCCTGAATTTGGTACATTCCTTCTAATAACAATTAGGCCATTAAACCCTATCAAACTAATAATAAGCAATAAGCCAACCCACCTAATACTAATAGGTCAAAACATCTCCCAAGTCATCATCCAAACAAAACCTCAATTCAATATTTAAATTATCTTGAGATTTCAAAAATCCCAACTTACCTCCTTTGTTAGTGTTTTATATCACAAAACATTGTTTTGAAGTTCAATGGACAAAGCCTTCCACTCCCTAGCTTCATCTTCATCCATTCTGCTCTTATCTCTCTATAACCTCTCAACGATGATGAAATCGACAAGAGAGAATAGAATTGAAGTGAAGACAACCTTGAGCCCCACCTAAAGAAGAAAATTAAAGACAATATAGTGAAAAATATTTCCTTTTGTTGCCATATTAGTGGCCTATCATGATGATTTGTTTTCCAAATGGTTATTTAGAATTTTAGTTTAGGTTTAAAGATCAAATTAAAATAAAAGATTGGCCCTTTAGTTGCTATCATGTTAGGCAATTTAGAAATTTATAAAAAAAAAAGGGGAAATAATCCACAAGTCATGAAGATTTATTAATAGGTTGGTTGTTCACTAGTCTTTACCTATGTCACAAATGGGTAAAATTAATTTTACAATGGGACTAGCTTATAATGACTTCACTATATGAGAGGGATGACTACACAAACTATTGTGGGCTCACACCTCTCTTCATTGATATTATTGTAAACTAGTTTTATTGTGTGGATGGCATAACTCATTGAATAAAATTCTTGTAATATATTTCCAAAGGAGGAAAAGGACAAATTCATCATTGAAAATCAAGTGTGACATCAAATTAGTCATAAAACTTTATATATGTCATATGTATCTCTCAGGTCCAAATTTGCCCATTTCGTATTTTGGTCTTCTAATAGCTATGGTATTCTCCATTGAAATGAATAGTGAAAATAGAAGAGCAAAAATATTTTACTAGTTCAAATGAACAAGTGGACAAACGAGAAGGGGAAAATGTGAGTGAAATCAGTGTGGACTTAAAAAAAATGCCTATAATCTCAAAAAATATTTTCTTAATTTGTCTAAAGTGAAGGGATTTTGACAGATAATAATATTATTCTAAAATTGTCATCTCCTTTACCTTTTTGTTTCATTCAATTTTCATACAAATAACTTCTTTAACTAGTTTTCTAAGATATAAAGCAAAAAATATTCAAATAAATTACAACTACTTACCTTTGTTGAAATAAACTCTTAGAAGTCAGAACATAAGTTAAAGGTGAAGGAAAGTTCAATGAGATTGTAATGTAATCCATATGGAAAGGAAAGAAGGGATGCACACATGAGGCAATAATAGATTAAACAAAATTGCATCTTTAATTATCTATCATTTGTATGACCATTATTATTATCTATTGATAAAGGAAACAAATATTTATTAAGCATCTTAATAGATGTATGTATATAACATCAATAGCAATGCAAGGTATAATGGCAAACAAAGTATGCAAAAAGGAAAAGATATGATAATAATCATTCTTAAATGAGAGAAACTCTTATGACAATAATCAAGTTGGATAGTTAGCGTCTTGTCACTTCTTTCCATCACATCAATTAATTAATATTGAAAATTTTCATCCTCCCTACCGGGAACTTACTTATAGTTCTAGTTTTATATATTAAAAAACAAGCATAAAAAGGTTACACAATCATATTTTGTGTGCTATGTTCTATGTATGTCAATGTCCATAATAATAGTTTAATACCTCTAGAAACATACTTAGATGTTTTGATAACATGATTGAAATTTTTTTAACTAATGTAAAACCATGGTAAAAGAAAATAGAAATAGGGTGCATAAAGATAATAGGTGCATCTTTTTTTTTCTTTTATTGCTAAGAACATTTTTATGTACTTTTGTTAAAAAAGATATAGATGCCTCATTCTTATACTCATAAAGCTTATAAGGGAAAGCTAACCCATGATTGTAGAAATGATTTATATACCAAAAGAAATGGACAAATTTGTCCTTGAAAGATAAATGTGACATCAAATTGGTCATAAATTTTATATGTAGACATCAATTGAATTCTTCTCTTAGGCTTAAATAGAATTGGACTCAATTAATATCAATATAAAGTTTAAACTAATTTAATGTCACACTTATCCTTTAGATATGAATTTGTCCATTTCCTCTTTATAAATTTACACAATAGCTTTTAACCTACTAACTAGGCTACTATTGCACTACTTGGAAGATAAGAAGACATTGTTTTAATAGAAGTAAAGATGAGTAAAATTGCAGCCATGGGAGCAATAGTTTTCTAAGAAGTGTTGCAATAATCTTGTTTTAGAGTAGCCTTTTCTAATGCGCAAAGTATCTTTATAGAATTCATTCAAATTTTTGCAAATAACATGGTAATTAGAATTTAGATTTATGAGCTTGACATTTCATACACAAACCATTAAATAGTTTGGCCATCACTTAGCCAATTCTGGAAAATTCCATTTCAAACTAGCTTATCCATATCTTTTCCTTTATTAATAAGAAACTCTAAAATAAAGCATAGTAGTTGTTGATGGAGGATTTTGGTTCGATCCAAATCCAACCAACCTAAAGAGTTCTTTGGGACTCAAACTGCAATCCAATTGAACAGATGAAAAATGAGGGGATGGAGAGGAAAAGTAACAAGAATGGAGAAGGATTGTTAATGTGGTTCGGCTAAAATCAGGCAGTAACGGTCCCTACGTCCAAGGTAGCTTTTATTGATCTGAAAAAATTTATACAGAGTTTCAGTATATACTTCTTAGTCTTTTTTACAATGATCTCCCTCCTCTTATTTATAGAGGTTGGGAGGTTACAAATGTAAATTCATAATTTATATTTCTATTACATCAAATAATAAATGTACAAGATAGCCTAAATTATTGCAAAATGGCTTCTGTAGGTTACTGGCTAACTTCTGTAGATTACTTTCTGTGGGTGGGCTTGTGATAGCTATTTCTTGCAGACTAGCCCCACGGTCAAGTCTAAGAGGATCTTGCTTTAGGTTTACTCTCAACAAGCCCTTAGCTGGGTGAGATGTTATGTCCTATAAGGTGGGACTCTTGATTTGAAGTCACTGCTAGCCTTTGGTCAGCGAGATTGAACTCGTGAGCTTTCTTTTGGCAATGCGAGCTTGCGTAAGGTGAATTGTTGACCTACGCAAGCCGGGGCTCATTCCTTAGCGAGCTGGGACTTCGGGCTTATTCTGTGCTCTACTAGTGATCTGATGATCTTTGCTCTTATTTCACTTGGACTTATCTGCTATTAGGCCTTTGCAGCCATTTTGTGTAGAACCAAAAAATACCCACAATATTGGCCCCTCAACTCTTAACTCACTTTGCAGGTTGGGAATTGTAATTTGTTGGCAAAGGCTTCATTTGTGGATTGTCATGTAGCCAATGTCTCTGTGGTCAGCCTATCATTTTATCTACTCCAAGCCATACCTTCTACTATATGTGCTTTATAGCCATTGGTATGTCAGCTTTATTCTTTTACTTGGGCTCCTTTGAGCCAAAGGTCTCCTCCGACCTGATCTGCTTAGTAGCCCATTCATAGAACTCAGTTAAATCCTTCATCGGAGACTTGTATAGGCTTCTGTATAGCTTTTTGCATCTTTGCGGAGTCCTACATAGATTGTTGCCAAAATGGTTTCTTCGGAGGGATTTTCTACTAAATTGGCTTCAAGTCTAAACTTGGCAATGTAGTTCTTCAACGACTTATGCTTATGCTGAAAGATTATTGTGAGGTGACAGAAGGCACGAGCTGCGTCTTCAACACTCGATATTGGCTAAGGAATTTCTACTGACATTCTTCCTAACTACATATCAAGTAACCCGGAAGACTTCTAAACCATGCCAAAGGTACACCCCCTAGAGTTACTGGGAAAACTCGACATTTAACTGGAGGATCAACCATTTGCAAATCCATCTGAACATTAAATGTGTCCAAATGGTCATAAGGATTCGGTGTCCCCATTGTACAGTGGGATCGTGGGAACTTTAAGTTTATGAGGGAGGGAATGTGCCTCAATCTCTTTAGAGAATAACAACCTTTTCTCATAGCGAGCTTGATCATTTGGAGCTCGAAGACATTCCTCCAACCGATTCACCTTCTAAAATAACTTTTCCAACATCGAATCCCTTATCTCAAATCATTGGCCAGATGATCGTTAGTTCCTTTAACTCTCCTGGTCGCGAGAATAGCGACCTGAAGTTTGTTTTTGCGAGCAGTAACTTGAGGAAACTTGATTGGCTCTACTTGAACATCCAGTTCGCTACTGCTGGTAAATGTTTTCAAGCATAACAACCTCAGCTTGCTTGTGCACACCATGAACTTGTGCTTATGCTAGCACTGTGATTACTCTAATCAATTCTCTCATCATATTTTCCAATCTCTCCTAGCGTTGATACCAGGTTTGTGCTCTATCAATACCATTAATAACAGTAGCAGGTTGATAAGAGCTGGCTGGGAGCAAGCTAGCAGCAACACCTATGATGGGAGCAGTGGAGGAATCTGTTGTAGACACATGACCTTTCAGTTGATAACCAGAGTGTTTGAAATTTTGGTGGTTCTTTGTCTAACCATTGAAATTGCACAGAAAATTAACCAAAAATAGATGAGTTCCCCATAGATGGTGCCAAAATATTGACAGAGGATTTCGATTTAGTCCAAATCCAGCCAACCTAAAGAGTTCTTAAGAACTCAAACTGTAATCCGGTTAAACAGATGAAAAATAAAGGGATGAAGAGGAAGAACAGCAAGAATGGAGAAGGGTTTTTAACGTGATCCAACTAAAACTGGACAGCACTAGTCCCTATGTCCACAGTAGCTTTTATTTATCTAGAGAAATTTCTACAGAGTTTCAGTATATGCTTCTTGGCCTTTTTTACAGTGATCTCCCTTCTCTTTTTTATAGAGGTTAGGAGGTTACAAATATAAATTTATAATTTATATTTCTGTTACATTAAATAATAAATGTACAAGACAGCTTAAACTACTGTAAAATGGCTTCTCCAGGCTACTGGCTGACTCATATAGATTACTTTTTATGGGTGGGCCAGTGTTAGCTGCTTCTTGCATACTAACCTCACAGGTCAAGTTTGAGAGGATACTTGCTTTAGGTTTACTCTTGGTAAGCCCTTAGCTGGGTAAGATGTTATGTCCTGTGAATTGGCACTCTTGGTCTAAAGTCGCTGCTGGCCTTCGATCAGTGAGAATGAACTCGCGAGCTCATTTCTGGCAATGCGAACTCATGCAAGGCGAATTATTGGCCTAAGTGAGCTGGGGCTCATTCCTTAATAAGTTAGGGCTTTAGGCTTGTTCCATGTTCTACTAGCGTTCTAATGATCTTTGCTCTTTTTTTTACTTAAACTTATCTGCTGTTGGGCCTTTGCTAGCCCATTTTATGCAGAACCAGAAAATACCCACAACATTAGTGTTCACAAGGGTAGTGACAATGCTTCAAAGCCATTATAGTATGAAACATTACTCCAGTTAGAAGACCAATGGCATACCCACTCCTCAAGAAAGAAGATCCTTCAAGATCGAGAAATCTTTATATTAATGTCATGTATTATATAAAGACAATCATTAATTGATATATATAATTTCACTTAAATGTGATAAATTAATTGATACATGAGTTAGTTTATATTTAATTTTATATAGTATATAATCATGATACGTATCTAACAATTTGTTCTCGTAACTAGTCTCAATGACTTGAACTCTTATTTTGCAAATAATCTTCCCATCCTACTAATGATGTCATTTTTAATAAGGGCATGGCTTTCACAACTAGGAGGCTTTTTCTAGCATAAACCCTAGATGAAGAGTTAAGAAGATTGTGACACATGTATCAGAGAATCCAACCTAGCAATAGTCTATCAGGTGTTCTCCATTCAATCAACAGACAAACAATCAAACTAGATTTTATGTTTTTAGTTTGAAATTAAGTTGTTACATCCTAATTTTCGAGAACTTGATTAACACAAATCATCAACTGGTGACTAGTAAACTCACAAGCATTTTTATTCTAAGAAATCCTTTTTAATTTAAAATCATGAAAATAATGTGAAAATATAATTTTAGGCCCTTTCATTTAAAATTCATGATATGGGATATTTTAATGAAAATCATTTTAAATAAAATATTTTCCAAGTTTTTGAAAATAATCAAATCTTTTATAAAAAATCTTAAATCATCAAATATGGATCTCTTATCTTATTAGACAAATACTAATCACTAAAAGAAAATTAAGAAGATCATGTACCTGATAGCATACACATATGAACTGAAGAGTCTTCCCTGGTTGAGATATCTTCCAAGAATTCATTAACTTAAAAATGTTAATAAATGGGTGAGTACGACCCAAGTACTTAGTGAGTAGAAAAGTTCAACGCATCTATGGGTTGAAAACAAAAATGGGTTGTACACATAAATATAATTCACATAATAGATATATAATATATATATATAATCATATAACTTTACATCCGCCTTTGATTCTTTTTATCCCTTTATTCTTATTTAATTTCTTTATCTATTATCATGCATATTTTATAATCTCATCAAGTCTCATCATCACGGAGTTATCAAGCAAAGATATTTTGGTCCTATCATGAGATGTTATTTTTGTATAGTGGGTTTGGAACCATTTGTTTAACCAGATGCTATGATGAGTTTATGTCCATTTTACCATGTTAAGGTATGGGACCCTCAAGTTACCTTTTTGTACATACATTTATTACTTGATCTAATTGGCTTTACAAGATAAACCATGTAAGCCCTCAATAATGTAGCTAATTAAGTTGCATGTCCTCTAGAATATATGCCTTAAACTTGTGTCCTCCTATACTACACTTGACTTTGTCACTGTCCTTAGTGGCTAAAGGAAATCATATTCATCTTCTAATACACATAAGTCTTCTAAATGACACTTAACATTATGCCAATTCACACACACACATAGCATCACTTGATATTTTCATTTACTTTTATAGATTTTTCTATGGAAATCACACTCATCACCCTTGACCATTCGAGAATTCCTAATTTATTCTGTCCTTTCTAATGCTTTATAAGTGTTTGTGCAATGATGAATACATTCAATATATTTTTCCTTAAAAAATACCTTTTTTATTTTTTTGAAAACATAAAGTATGTTTGAATGTATTATTTAATGAAATCTTAAAATTAAAAAATATAATATTAATAAAATAATGAGATAATTAAAATAAATAAATTTTATATCATTGCTTTTATTAATAAATCAATTCATATATTTTGTAAAACTCATTTTTAAAAGAAACTTATGAAATTCAAAAATGATATTTTGAAGAACATAAACTTGAAATCATAACAAATATCATTTAAGATTGAATCTCAAACTTTGTATGATTCAAAAGTTTTAGAAAGATCTGCCATTCTATGCTAATGTATTCATACTCATAAGATTATGCAAAGTTAGGTTCCTAAGAATTTCCTAAGTAGAACATAAATCCAAGTTCCCATTCAATACGGCCATTTTATTCAACCCTTCAAACAATCATGCATATAAGCAAATAGGAATACAAATCCCAATCTCTAATCCTAAATCTAAAGTCCCAATGAAAATCTTTAATCTTATATCTTAAATCATATATTTCCAAGTCTTTTCCTAGTTCATACCATACTTTTGACATCTTTAGGCCTAAAGTTATTCAAATATTCTTACATTATTTACAATAAATAATTTCTTAGGTCCAATTTCCCACTTCTCAATGCATCAAAATATTTTAGGTGGTTCGAAAATGAATTCTACTTTGTATAAAAAGGAAGTCAAAGGATAAAAGTTTCCACTCACCTAATTGGAAGGATATTTCCATCCTAAAATTCTATGCATAATTTACACTGTTGAAAATAATTCATGATCTAAACAAAATTTACTGAATAAAAATTAATAAAATACAATGATAAACTAAAATCACATTTATATTTAATTCAATTGTTTTATCTCAAATTCATATTTTCAAATCGACTATACACTGGGACTTGTTCCTAACATTTCAACTCTAAGTGACTATCTCACTATACTAGAATTTTGTTGCCTCAAATTTCTTGCGTCAGATTTTGTTTAACCTGACACTGGTCAATTAAATGCCTCTTAAGGATTGGTCGATCAATCCTCATAAATCAACTTTTCAATTAACTGGCTACCCTTCTAAATATGCCATTGTATCAACAAAGGAAATCTTTAGAGATTCTTTTATTTTGATCTTAGCTTTGTAATGAAAAGAACTTATGGAGCATCCTTCAAGGGTTAACTTGATTAAACTCAAATATAGGTTTGGAAGGAAATGTTGTAGCTTAGAATTCCATCAAAAGAGATGAATTAGGCTTTAGTATTTCATAAAATTTTCAAACTCTTTTCTAAACTTTCAAAAGCTAGATAATATAGATACAGTAGACCAATAATTTCAAGAAGATTTCTTAAGTAATCCAAAGTTCTCAAGCCTAGTTAATCAACATCAACAAAAGAAAAACAATATAAATAATAGAAATATAAAGAGAGTATGGAAAGAAAAATCAAATGTAAGAATTATAGTGGTTTGACCTTAGAGAAGAATCTCTCCAAGGATTATATCCATTCTCAAGCTCAACCAAGCATAAGTCTTCTTCTTCTAACTATCTCTTCAAGTTTACTAGACAATTTACAAAGGCAGAAAGTCACAACACCTACCACTTGAGCTACAACACTCAAACCTACCTCCTAGAGATGCCTTAGTCTAAAACACTCACTTGGGAGCCCTTATCCAAGTCTAAAAACCCAGAAAATTGAAGTAGATTGAAAGGCTACAAGCAAAAATTCAAGAGTTCAAATAACAATTGAAGTAAAATAGGTTAGGGTATGAATAAATTTAACTCAAGGATAATCAAGGATGTAATCAAATGAATATCAGTGTTAGGTTTGTGTATTTTTCTCTTTGAATAATGTAGATTGGCTCTTTAAATGAATAATAACATTATGTTAAGAAAAAGAGCCACTGCGAGTAAAAACTAGCCATTATTTTTTAAAACCAATATAAAGGAATCGATTATCATACTTATAATTTGAATTCTAAAGCAAGAAATCATTTCCTATTGAATTGAATCCTTCAATAAAAATTATAAGTCTAAGGAATTGATCTTGAGCAACCCAATTCAAATTTTTTAAACTAGGAATTGATTCGTGGATTTGATTGGTACCAATATGCAAGCATTTGGGAAAATCTTTAATACTAAGGAATTGATTCATGGAATCAATTCTTAGGCATATTGATGTAACAGTAGGAAGAGGAGTTCATTCTTGGAATCAATTCTTGACCCCTCTATTGCAACCAAAATGAGGGAATTGATTTAGCTTTCTAGAAATTATTTTAAAAAATATTTTGATATTATAAAAATGTCTAACTAGAAGAGTAAAAGAGATATGAAGGAATTGATAGAGTAAGAGGTTTTCTCTTATATAAAACAATTTTTAGGCTTATGGTCATATGTATAAGAACCTCAAGAGGATGAACTTACATAAATATAATGAGATAAACTTAAAGGAAGAGATGAATTGTACACATAAGGAAATGTGAATAGACTTATGAGTTCTATATGGACATCCATAAAAATTTTCATAGCACTCCCCTTTAAATGTCCATTACATAAAGAATATACCTCATTAAAATATTACTAAGAAAAACTTCGTAGGAAAAAGATAATGAAAGGAAAAAGAGTACATTATTCCTTGTAATATACAATGGGATATTGTCTCATTAAAAACCTTATCAGGAAAACCCAATGGGACAAAATCTTGGTTAAAGAAAAAAGAGTACAGTGTGTATACACTCCCCCTCATGACGATATAACTTAAGATCTCTAAGCCAACACATTCCAATATTATGAACTAACTTTTCAAACATTGCAGTAAGAAGTTTCTTGGTGAACAAATTTGCCAAATTATCACTTATTCCTTGAAGATCACGAAATATACATTCTATTTCAATACCTTTTGGTTGGAGAAGAACTATATCTTCCTAATAGACTTATGGAGAAAATTAAATCAAAACTTATATTATTTGTAGGATACATTAGTGCATCAATTGCACTAAGATTTGATACTTCAAGACCTATAAGTTTTTTGTTATTAGCAAGAGATTGAAACGGATCCTTATTAGCATAAAGTGATTAAACAACTATTGAGGTACTCAATGAATGTGATTTATCCATGTAAAAATGTTTTAGGTCCTATAATATCCCAGATTTTCTAGAATTAATTTTAGTAATAAAAATATCTTTAAAATCCAAAAAATGGGGAAATAAAATTTTTTGAGAAACTTGAAACTATAAATCTATAGTCACAAAAGACCTAAAAATAGTAGAAATAAACTATATGAAATTTTAGAAATGCTTCGAAGATTGAATTACTATCATGAATGTTCTAAGAACAAAATTTCATTTTTTTTAGATTTAATTATACTTAATGAATCAACATGTCACGTTGATTAATTAAGTATAATTTAAGTTATGAATTTTTAAACTCTATAGTTACTGTTCATGTCACTGTTCACTTCAAGAACCCATACAAATTTTCTAAAGTTTTAGAGCTCAAATCTTGTAGATTTAGTCTTTTATATCTTATGAAACAATAACCAAATGATATATAATTGTTTGCTAAAAGAAGAAAACATTCAAGTAGCTAAGAAGCTAACATGCTTTTTTTTTTGTTTGTGAAAAGTGTTGACGATTATAGGTCAATAGTGATCTAACATATCTAGCCCACTTATGAGTAACTCTTATCATTCTTAGAAATTTTATGTGTTTCTTGCTTGTGATCTGTTGAATATTTGATGCTACTTGATGGAAATGCATTTTTGTGACTGTGAGGCATAATTTGAGATTGAATAGATTTACTGATAAGATAATTAGTTTGCTATTGAAATAGCTAAGTTTTATGCATGCCTAAGCTTTAGAAACATGTTAAGTTAAGATCCTATAGTGTAATGTTAAATTGGAAGTTGTATTCCCCTATTTTTCTGCTATCACCTATAATTTCTACCCATTCGAGGCGAATTGCAACCTTTTAAACTAAATCTATGATCATGCTCATAGAAACCCAGTAGTTTTACTTTTACAATTCAAATCAAAAATTGAACTAAATGGATGTGATTCAAATCAATTTTTCTTACTCTATTTTTCAATTCCAATCGTGATCCTGATCGCACTTATAGTTGCACTTCCAGAATGATTGCATATTTTGGTGAGCAGACTCGCATATCCAACTGAACTCCTTTGAGTCAAATTAAATCTTTCACAACTAAATTGAATTCTTCAATTCAAATTGTAATTCTATTTGAATTTCTTCAACAATCTTACTTGCGATTCTGATTGTATGTATACAAATTTCCACATTTTTCAACCTAACTTTACTTCTTTCTAAAATATTTCCTATTCCCTTAGTTTGATCTTGTATAAACCCTACTAAATCACGTATAAAAATTAGGAAATCTCAAATAGGTAATTATAATCAATATTATTGAATTTAACAATTGGCTATGTATATTATTAATATGAAATTAATTATGAGTCATATGATGGAACAAAAAATATGTGGTGTATTTGCAATAGAACTTAACTTTTGTGATTAGGATCGAGGCTAAATGAGAATAACATGATATAGTTGTCATGAAAATCATATTGTTTAATGTTTTTACTTTTCATGGGATCTAGAATAGAAATGATATCATGAATGATGATGGAATGTGTTGATGTGATCTTAATGATATATCTATTATGGGATTGATATCCTTGACTACTTGAAAGCTCTTACAAGTCTTGAAATGTGAATAGTAGGTTGTGATGGAAAATAATGAACCAGATCCTGGATTTGCACATTTTAAAATAATAAGTGAGATAAGGTTGTCTTGGAGGGATAAGGCTGAACCAGAGTAATAAAGAGATTTATGATTGTTGTTATGTAATGTTTGACTTGTTTAAATTGCCATATGAAATATTGAAATATGATATTATGACATTGGAATACATAATGAACCAAAAATGATGGCTTGTGGCTATGAAAGCCTGACTTGGCATAATGTGTTAGAAAGATTATGATGTGAACATCCTCATGAATGGATTTCTATTGTTTAATATTTACTTACAAAAATTTGCATGAGAAATGGCTATCCTATTAAGGTATGATTGCTTTTGTGTATATGTGTGTATCTTTTACTATTTGACAAATTCATAAGTTTGGTACATTTTATTCATTGTGCTCGAGACTCATTTTGGATTATTTTTTTTAAACTCTCAAAACATTGTCACTAACCCTACCCCTACAAATTAAGAATGGATAACAACTCAATGGAAATCACCACTAACACTTTCACCACCACAATCTTAAGCCCATTAGGTTCATATCAAATAAACATACATTATACCATCGTTTTGAATTTAGCAGGATGTGAAGCTCTCCAAGATGTTAAGATCATCCCACTAGAGCTGCCCAATGTACTTTTGATGATGGCCTTAGGATGGTTTGACCCCTAAAAGGTCTACCATCAATGTATAAACAATTTTTAAACCCTTTTTGGAAAACCTGTAAATAAAAGGACCACAAGGCTTAGTAAGGTTAACATATACTTTTGATATTATGGTAAAACATAGGTTAATCTAACTTCTTTTGAATGCCTTGTTTGAGAAGTATAAAAGGTAATTTGGGAATAGTTCCTAGGTTTTAGGGAAGGTGATATTTTGTCTATGAACTGTTGTAAAAATTTGGTACAATATGGTAGCCTGACATTGGCTTGTTGGGCAATGCCAGTGTAAATTATATAATATATTTTTTTTCTATGAGCATCTCTATTTTTCTTAAGTTTGCTACATTCAAATTCGTCAATGAGATTCAGATGATTATCATTAAGGAAATATTCAAATGACTATAATAGGAATAAATGGTAAAGGCTAGTGAATATTCAAATAGGGAATGGTATTCAAGCCGGTCATGACCAAGGTTTTGGGTCGTGACAAGTCCTTTCTAACGTAATTTGATTGATGAACTAATATTCCATTATTTAAATACTTGACCTATAGGCTAAGACAAAACTTTTATCATTCCAAGATCTTTCATTTCAAACCCTTTTTTCAAATACTCTACTATCTTTGAAGCTCCTTATAGAGTTCTAATAATATTCTAATCATAATATACAACAATTATTGTAAACTCATATTTAGATCTCTATATAAAAACACAAGGGTAGATAAGATCATTTTTATATCCTTCTTTTAACAAATATTCACTAAGACAAGTATAGCATATTCACCCAAATTGTTTTAATCCATACAAAGATCTTTGTAATTTAATTAAATATATTTCTTAAGAATTTAAATTGTATGCTTCAACCATCTTAAATCCTTCAGGGATTTTCATACAGATTTCACTATAATTTTTCACACATGTAATAACATGAAACTAAATCCATTAGACACATATCAAGTTTTGATATATTGCTCGAAAAATTGCATCCATCACATGCAAATATATATTTCTCATACCTAATAACAATATTTGTAAAAACCTTTATGCTATAGCTCATGCTTTATATTTGCACATAAATTTAAATTTTGCATTTTTGTGTAATATTTTTCTATTCTTTTTTTCCTTTTTGCCAATAATCATATATCAAGTCTTTTCTAATTATAAATTTAAGGTCCTCATTATTTTTCATAATAATAAGCATTACATTGTATAAAAAATGTTATCAACAATTATTTTTCTCTTGGTTCTATTTTTCACATTACAGATATAATTAATTGAGATATCTTTATTTCCATAAAATTTAGGTACTTAAACTACTTCTAGAAGTTTGTTATCAATTAAGTTTCAAATCTCTTCAAGAGTATTTGACTCTTTAATAAGATCATTTTGTTCATTGGAACAAATAGTTTTATCATGCTTCTAACATATTCTAAACTTATTTTCTTTATAATAAATAATTTATCCAACTAGGATGTTTATTAGGAATAGAGCATTTGCAATTAATATATAACATTTATTTTTTTTCTTCAGTTAGAGGTATAACTAGCAATTGATTTGATATACTTTATAAATCAATCATCTTTTAAACTTCAAGTTCAAATTACTTTGTGTGAGCATCTAGATAATTGTATTACTTCTACAGTTTCGTATTTTCTCCCCCTGATTATTCTTACCTTCTCTTCAAGATCATCTTTATGCATAATGATGGAGTAATAGAAAAGTATATTGCAAATTCCAAATTCTCTATATGTACAAATTTTGGCTCTAACCAAAGCCAATTATAAAGGAGAATTATAATTTTTTGGCTTAATGTGTACAAGTAGGCTACTTGCAAAGTTATATGTGCTATAAATTGAAAAAGGATTTCTTGTTTTCTCAAAACAGTGATACAACTAATAATTCATGATACCAAATAAATTATTTTACTAAATCATTTCATCTTTGAATATACTTCAATATGTTCAACAATATTCTAATTAGGGGTGACAAAATAGATGGATATCCATAAATCTATCCAATCCATCCATCTTTAGGTCAATCTAAATCCATCCATAATATTTAACGGGTTAAATGAATGGGTGAAATGTTAATCCATTTATTAAAAGAATTATTGAATTAAAAATATTATATTAAATTAAATAAAACTCACATACAACTTATCTATGTTTCCTTTGCATAAACCTGAAATCTACCTTAAATCCCTAAATCCTAAAATTCATTTAAAATCCTCACTTATGTTTCACTGCAACATCCATAGATTGAACAACATTATACTCTTCTCAGGCTTGCAATTGTAAAGTGGGCAGGAGCTCCCATCTTCCCAGTGGATTAGGGAATACAGCTAAGTATTTGCACATCATGGAGATTGTGTAAGATGGTGTCCAACATTATAATTCCATTCATGACACAAATTCATCCATTGATTTCCTTTGGTCCAATCCTAGATTTCTATCCCCCTTATCTTATTTTTTCAATTATTTTCATTTTATTGTTCTATTCTTTCTGCTTTTAATCTCCTTCATTTTTTCATCTCTTAGTTATTTAGATTTATGGGTAAATTTTGATTTATGAGTCTTAGCTAACTATCAAAGAAATGCTCCATCTAACTTTCAATTAGAAAATGGGGGAAAAGCTAATCATAAACTCTGATTGATTGATTTTAACTACATATAGTTGTATATTTGTGGACTTTCCTTGATTCATTCTCCTTGAAAATCCTAATCAGGCCCATAGATAGGAAAAGGTACAAAATTATGATTAATTATAGTCTCTTAAAATTGACTTGTGGCCATATATCATACACTACAGATATTGTGAATAATAGACAACAAGAAAACTATAAATTAAAGGAAAGTGAGTGAATACATCAATTTAAGATTAGCATAATTACCAAAGAAGTCATATGCAACATATGACAAGAACTTGGGGAAAATAAAGATGCAATATGCTATTGATGGCCAGTGCAGTGATGCATATGCATAACTCAATTAGATTCATTTTTAAGTTATAATTTTATTGCTTGTTTTTGTTCTATCATTGATAAAATTTCTTTTTTGCATTTGACAGTGTGAGCATAGGTATTGACTTTTATGCCAGTACTATGGAATCTTAAAAGAATATTAGGAAAAGGTATATGGCTTGTCTTTTGCCTTTAATTTTCCATCTAATTTTCAGACATATCTAGCTCAGAAAATTGATTATCTCAGGAAAATGGAAAGCTAGTCTTCACCTAGCTATTTATCTTTGTGTACATTTTGGGGGGTTTTGTACCCTGGTTTCAATTGCAAAGATACATAATTGATAGAGAAATAACAAAAGAGTTATATGAGAAAGAAACATAAGAAAACTAGGCCTAGTTATCTATATAGAGTACTAGATAGGTCAAACGCAAAGTTATCAAATCATGAATCGTATCGCAAATTAATTAGTCAATTTTTTGACTTGTGAATTGAAGCAAACCATGAATCAGTAAAATTTACAAAGTAATAGAAAAATAATATGTTTGTTGCTATATATAATAAAATGTAAATATATATGACAAAAAATCATAATTTTAACTAAGAAATATAATATTTCTCTAATATGTATATCATAAACTCAAAATTATAAATATAGAAAGCATAGGAAATAGCACAGAAATAGAGTGCAAAACAGTGAGAAACAAAGTGCAATTAGGTTTTAAAATAAAAAAAATGCAAACATGCCCTTCATGGGCCTTTTTTTAAAATCGGGTCGTGCCCAAAAATGGGCTGACTCAATTTTGCATCGACCTAAAAAGGCATAAAAAAAAGCACATAGACAAAGTGCAAAACAATGAGAAACAAAGTGCTAGTTAGGTTTTAAAGTTAAAAAAAAAAAAGCAAACAAGGCTTTCACAGGCCTCTTTTTTTAAATTAGGTTGTGCCCACAAATAAGTGATGTGCTGCAAACTTACTGCACGTTTTAAAAATACCGCAAGCGCACGGTGTAGTTGTAACAAAGAACCGGCGAGTACG
>JANHAO010009057.1:0-18737 GCA_026873985.1 Saraca asoca
TAATATCTAATCCACAGAATGTTTAGTTGTGGCTGCCATAGCACTCAATCAAATTGGTCTAGGGCACCCATCTACACTAACACCTAAAACTTGCAAGTGGGACGGCACTCGATTACCTCCTTCCCCACTCTTGGAATTGACACCCTTGCCTAACTAGCTAGCATTAGCAATGTTCAAGCCCCCACGATGGGACTTCATTTGAGAAGAGCTAATGTCGTAATCAAACAAGCATTCAACTCCAGTCACCACTTCTATGAGATTTTCGACTCTCCTCTTTTAGAGTTCCATGGCAGCTTCATGCAATAAACCCTCCATGAACCAAAATAGCCTATCCTTTTCGGTCATATCCCTTATATCTAACATGATCGACATGAATATCTTCATGTAATCCTACACTAGTCCTGTTAGCCTCAACTTTGGTAGCTTCCATCGAGCCAGATAATCTATATTTTCAGGATAAAAGTGCACATTCAACTCTTGCTTAAGCTTTTTCCATGCATTGATACTACACCTTCCCTTCTAAATCTCTAGGTACTTAATCTTCCACCAGACCTTAGCGTTGTCTATGAAGAACATGGTCACTCAGTTCAACTGTTCTTCCTCAAAAGTAATACCAGTTGCCTGGGAATATTGATCTATATCAAACACAAAATTCTCAACCTTTGTACATCTCTTTCCCCTATATATGGCCTTGGTTTGGGGATTTTCACTTTCCTCCTTCATTTTAAGGTACCACCCTCTTACGAACCGTTCCTGATAGCCATCATCAAAACCTTTACCAAGGCTACTATATCACTCATCTCAATACGAAAAGTTGTTATTACATCATTCATGTAATACCTCAAAAAAATATGACTGGGGGACTGAAGTGAAAAGGTAAAAAATTTGTTGGGGTCAGATTGTAGTTTCTTATTTTTCAATAAGGCCTATTTGAAGTCGGTGGAAAGTTTTGGGGTTAAACTATAATTTGTCCTATTTCTTTTGCTGTTTAAATTTTCTAACAGCTTCTCTTTCTTCCTCCGATAAGCCCCGACCATTCTTTCCTGGACCTTCTGCTTTCGCGAAAGAAGCTCTGGCGATCGTCCTCCACTTTGGTCCACTGTTGTCCAATGAGCTCCGGCCACTATCCTCCCTCCATCACCGGTGCTTTCTCTCTTGTGCATGTCATTTTTCTGGCCAAGAGCTTCCTCGATTGCTACTGCTGCTATATCTGTCCAACTAGCTTCAGTCCGCCATCGTCTGGCCACCTCCAGCGCTTCCCTTTCTTTCCTTTTCCTCCCCAGAACCTCCTCATCATATGCTGAGGTTAATGCTGCTGCTTCTTCTTCTCCCCTACTGTTCAACCAGTAACCCATATCTGCCTGCCGACGGCAATCCAACTCTAGCCAAGTTGCTCACCTGCACTTTAGAAGTCGGTAAGTATTCCTAAAGCATTAGATTTATTTTATAAAAATATAGCTAGTTTTCAAGATAGGTCAGGTGAAACCCTAACCCTTAAAACTGAGGCATGCTGCAATGATGTTGTTTATCAGCTTTAGTGATATTTCCAAGAAAGAATCAAGCATACCAACAGTCGATTTTTGGAGCCTCAATTGAAAAATCCAAATTAGCTGATTTAGCTTTCTAAGGAGAGTCTAAGGTGAATGGATAATCCTTCTCACTTAATGATCCTATGTGCAAATATAAAATAATTTTATTATATGAAATATTATAAATCCTTTTAAATAATGGAATTTTCATATATATTAAGGTGGTTTCAAAAGTATATTTGTATGTTATATGTGTACATGAAATGATTTGTTGTGATAAATTATGCATCTTCATCTTGCCTTATATTATTGGAATTAGAAATTCTATTTTTCTATGTGATGAATGAATATGAAATTGCTTAAACAAGTTATGTATGTTTTTGATAAAAACTGCTTACCCGAATAAGGATTTTATGCTACGTGATATAATTAGATTTTGATAAAAAGTCCTAGAATCGCCAAAGAATTCATTGGGAACCCACAAGTGCACTTG
This sequence comes from Saraca asoca, assembly GCA_026873985.1. Lineage (NCBI taxonomy): Eukaryota > Viridiplantae > Streptophyta > Magnoliopsida > Fabales > Fabaceae > Saraca > Saraca asoca. Next base: position 2,023 of record JANHAO010009057.1, read on the forward strand.
TGTATATGTGATGGAGAAATAAGGTGGGATAGGGTTTATCATCCAGCAGACATGCTCGATTTATCAGGTTTATATTGGGGTGATTCCCTCTTGGAGTTGCCCTTTTTGCGATTTTAGTTGAGTATGTTGTTATATGACTATTGTTGTATTTTAAAAGCTTTATTGCATATTTTCTTACGTTTACATCATGATGGATAGTTTTTTTATAATATCATGCCTTGTGCTTATTGCATTTTGTTAAATATCTTAATCTAATTGTTTAACTAACTTGATGAATGGAATTGTCCAATCTATTTTGAGATTATGGCTGTAAAATGGGTAAGCATATCTTTACAACAATGTATTTATATTTATATATATATATACTTTCGAGCATGATTTTTATATGGGGTTTTTAGGTGATTATGGGGATCGTTTACTCATTGAGTTTCTATGAAACTTACCCATTTCTTTTCCATATTTTTCAGAGCCCAGGGTTCTCCTACCATGCCTCCACCCTACACTGATTCGGGATCTACTCTTGGATCGAGTGAATCTTTCCTGCAGAGAATAAAAGTATATAACTATGGTGTAAAGTCTGGCAGCTGGTAGGATTGTATATACATGCATTGTGTATGATTGCTGGATGCCCAGTAGGATATAAATTGTATAGTCTAGGCTACTGCATTTTATTTTGTCATTATTTAGGTTATGATGGGTATGTAGCCCTTGTGCTGATATGTAGGCCTTTAAGCTAGGTGTTCAAAAAACAGAGAAAACTCTATCAGATTTTTATTAGAATTTAATATATAAATATTTCATTATAAATTGATGAAATAGTGAGTCATTGGTATATTATTTGCATTGTAAGGCTTGTAGGGAGTTTCCTTATGGAAGGAATTTTTTGATAGTAACCTTCTACGCTGGTCATGTTCTATAGATCGGAGCGTGACAATTCACCTTATTGGTAAGGTCTTTCATAGCATCCTCCAAATCCTTCTGATTGCTTTCAGTCATAACATGCCACTCACCAAATTATGGAAAATTCACTAGTTCTCGTGCCTTTTACTCCCACGCTAGCTTTAAGATTTGAGACTCAATGCTCAAGAGATTCCCAATTAATTATTACCTGAGAATAAGCTAGCCAATTGATCATACACTATCTAAATTTCAAAAATAACGAGCAACACCAACAATTTATAGCATATCGAGTCAACCACAAGAACAAATTACATAGCATATAGCAACCAAATCATATATAAAGGCAACCAAGTCATTCATATAAACAATCATGATGTATTCATATAATTTCAATAAATACAGATGAATGTGACCAAAAGTAAAGAAATTCTATAGGAGAATATTTCAATTGAAGATGGGTTACTTCTTTATTCAAAAGCTTTGATAGAGACTCTTACGTTTATAGGGAAGGCTTAAAGCCACACACTCAATCCCCTAGACGAGTGCCTCGATGCCTACCTCGAGTCACCGAACCCTCTCCCCTAAAGAGCATTCTAAGCAAAAGTCTTATCGACAAGAGTAGACATAACTTTTTTCCCAGTTGACATAAGGATTTTTCTCCTAACTCCTAAGGATTCTAATGTGGTACAACATATTGATGTGAAGATAAAAATTCAAGGATCAGAACCATGCACTTATCTACTCATACTAGATAAGTTACCTTGATCAAAATTACATAAACGCCCTCAAAATGGAAAAAAATCGAAAAAATAATCCATGTGAACATTTTTTCTCAAATTTGTATCATATGATCTTCTCTTCATGTTTGATTTTTGTGCACAAAGTTTTGTCTAAATCTGAGCATATTTGTTTGCTAATTTTGATCACAAGTCCCGAACTATGACACTTAGATGCTTTGAGGCTATTAACTTTATTCTGCAATCAATGAATAACTACCTGGAACTCAATAATCTAAAGAGTCATAGTCTTATTTTGATCCTCCAGTTCAATTGTTTTTAATATTAACATCTTTCCCTTTTTAGCTTCTATCTCATTAATCATGTGTTAATGATACTTGTTCTTCATCACACTAGTCTAGATGTCAATGAACAAATCATCCAAAGGCAATTGATTATAGCCCAAGCTTGAAATTCAATTGAGTTCATGATAACAGTATTCCTTAGAGGTTGTCCAATATCTACAATATCTAAATTATCGTCTTGTACAAATTCATCAAGACATGATTGTTTTAATTTTTTCTCTTTTTCCAACCGATTAACATTTTCTTCTTGATTCTGACCACTATTGGAAATACAAAGCTTCTTCCAACCTCCCTTCATAGTCACATAATTCTCTTTCTCATAGGCAGAAAATAATTTGTTGGCCAACAACCCTTTCCTTAAACCCATAGATGAAATGTCATGGTGATAAAAATGTCCTTAATCCAAGAACACTCGAGGACAACATAGAAGATTAGTTAAATAGACAGGAATAAAAATTAATATCCCAATGCCTAGTAAACAGTAATGGTGACCATATCTGTCCAAGATAATCCCAATTCACAAAAATTGTAGATCAAGATTACAATCTGATAGATAATGTGCAGCCATCAACTAACTTAACAGATTGAAAATTGAATCATAAACAACCACCAATGATTCAAATTGGGTATTAAATGCTAATCTGTCAAAACAACAAAATACTCTTGCAGTAGCTACCACTAAAAAGAGTCCTATTAATAGCAAAAAGTTACCCAATTAAGACCAATACTTTTGTGTGCCCATTGTTCGATTAAAAATTCCCGAGAACAAGATTGCAAGCCGGTGGGAGAACTAAGAGATCTAGGACTAGAGAAGTGTCTTGTAGTTATCGATTATGCAGGGAATGAGAAAACAAACTCCAGAATATCGAAACACAAAAGTAAAAACTGAAATTGAAATGAGAAAGGACACAATTGCCGTAGCCGTCTAGTCCTTAATGGAAGATATATTGATAATAACTTTTATAGATCATATTCACATAATTTTTATAGATTATTTCAATCATTTATTATTATCATAAAAAAATAAGTGAGAGAAAAGATATTAATAATAATATTATTAAAAAGCAAATTTTTGATTGATTTAGTTTACATAAATTATGATCACACAGTTCATAGAATAATTTTTCTAATTTGTAATTGGAACCATGCATTATATGAAATTTATCTAAGAATATATATATATTTTTTGTTTGTAAAGTGGGAAGGGGGAGTCAGAGAAAAATAAATTGTGGATATAAAAGTTACCTTTAAACACAATCAGACATTGACTCTTTTTAGTGAATCTTAGACACTCTTTTTGTTGGAAAGACGTGGGGGTTATGTTTGTGTATTTTGTCACATTATAAGAAATAAAAGTATTGACTCATTCAAAGAGACAGAGTAGAATAAGCAACCAGAAGACCCATCAAAGTAGACGACAGTATGGCGGATAAAATTGACTTTGTTGGCTTAAAAAAAAAAATATATATATATATATATATATATATATTGTAAGAAAAACTATCGGTCAAAAGTGTGCATGTCGATTTGACTTCCACATTAGGTAATCATTACATTTTATAAAAAATGACACAACTTATTGAAATAAATAACTGCATTTTTCACCCATCAAAGTTCAAGTGATATATATAAAGATACTCAATCCTGGTCTTAATTATATTGCAGACTATGTTTGAATTTTTCATAAATCTCAATTTTATGTTTTCTTTTTTCTCATAAATAATAATCACATTTTATCTATAATTATTACATAAATTATATCAAACGTCAAATGATCACAACGTAATTTTATTTTTTATATTAACAACACAAAATTTTACTTACATACTTATTACAAATGAACGAATATAAGAGATTTCATAAGATACACTAAATAGTTCGTCAAATTAGATTATTAAATATATGGTAGGTATCAACGAATTCCACACAAAAAATAATTCCTAAAGTCTCATTAATTTAATCAACTGCTCATAGTTGGTCTCGCAAATTATATATATAAATTGAATAGATGCTACTGTATTTACCTGAACATCTTAACTTTCCAAGGATTGAAATTCAGATATTGAACACGTGTTTATTACTCTGAAGACAATTGATGTAGTTCCCACCTGAAATGGCTCACAAGGTACATATTCCGTGTGTTGCCGACATGGATTGCAAGTATTTCTCTCCTTTGTCACTAAAAATGTACAACAGATAAGAGTAGCAAAGTAAAGACAACACAAATTAAATATGTAGAAGAAAATTAACACAGAGATACATTGAGAAGAGAAAATAGTGTGAAGAATTTTGTGGAAAAAAAACATACATGCTGTGTTAATTGCGGCCTTGTTTGTTTTTTTTTTAAAAAAAGAAAATGTGTATATATCTGTTACAAGCAGTGGAGAGTGTAAAAGGAGTTTGAGTTTCTCTAGAAGGCTTTGTACTTTGAGTACTTTATAACTTAGATTTCAACTTTAAATTATTTTAGACTCTGTAAAATTCCATGAAATTACAAGATGCCTCTTCTTATTTTGAAAATTACTGATATATACCTGCTTTACTATGAAGTTTACCTTAATATCTCCAGTATTTAGTTTGAACATATATAATTCGAGTTCTACTTTCACCAAATCTCTATATTTGTCTCTGTTTTCAGTCAAAGCATGATCGATAGTTACACCAACCATTGCTGATAGATAATATATTGCTGCCGTTTGTTTACATTTCTTTGGTTTAAGATTCGAGGAAATGGAATGTCTCTGGATTTGATTAGTTCAACTTGCACTTGCTAGCCCGGACGAAAGAGCGCACGAAATATCGCAGCTGACTGATCTGCGGATGGAAATAAATCAGAAATAATATTACTTACACAATTTTTTTACAAGCACCTACCACTTTTGCACAACTGTGTGGATGACGTTATTGAGATTATAAATAGAATATATCAATACACTTAAAATAGAAGTATCATCATAATTGTAAAAATATAGTTGTTTGTGTAAGTAGTAATATTATTATTTTTTTCTATTATTTATAGCACATATCAGATTAAAACACATAAATAATTGATTTTACAAGCCATCTGATATCAGAACGCGTACAATTCCAGTTAAGTTTCTAGTGAAAATATACACATCGGTTGCATTGTGTTTGATTTTGAGTAGAGAAGGAAAAATGAATGACGCAGATGTTTCGAGGCAGATTCAGCAAATGATCAGATTTATTCGGCAAGAGGCCGAGGAGAAAGCTAATGAAATTTCTGTCTCTGCCGAGGAGGTTTTGTTTCTTAATTTCCATATTAAGTTTAAGGATCAACATTTTAATTTTTCAAAAGTAACAGTCCATTGCTTTCAATATTTATAGGAATTTAATATTGAGAAACTGCAATTACTTGAGGCCGAAAAGAAAAAGATTAGACAAGAGTATGAGCGCAAAACCAAACAGGTTGATGTTCGTAAGAAAATGTGAGTTTTTTGTTAATATCATTTCACTTTCATAGGACATGGCAAGTTTATTTACATTTTGCATTGTCAATTAATCTACTTGATCTTCTATCTAGTACAATAATAATTTATGCTTTCTCAATTTTATACAAATCAAATATAAATTATATGTATGTATTTATGTATATACGTACATACAGTGAATACTCAGTGCAACAGAATGCATCGCGTATAAAATACCTGCAAGCACAAGAGGAGGTGGTGAATTCTATGAAGGAAGCAGCTAGTGAGGCCCTTGTACGTATCTCTAATAACAAGAAAGCTTACAGAAAGCTTCTGAAGTCCTTGATTGTGCAGGTACTTACGTACGTAACGAAATTATAAATGCATGCATGCATGAAAGATTAATTAGTGAAAACTAATCCAATATTGTTATGGATATATATAGAGTTTGATACGACTGAATGAATCATCAGTGATACTAAGGTGCAGAGAGGTAGACCGTAAGGTAGTGGAGTCAGTGGTGGAAGAAGCCAAAAAAGAGTACTCTGAGAAAGCCAACGTGCAGCCCCCCAAGATCACCATTGATGATCGTGTTTTTCTCCCACCACCGCCAACTGACCGTGATTCCCATGAACCCTTTTGGTATCCCTTCTTCCTATTATGCAAACTTTGTTAATTATCACATATCAATTGCTAATCTTAATTTTAAGAGTAGCCAGGCATATTTTGCAAGATCAGGTGTTCAAATGTCCATGAATCTCATTTTTCTAACAGGCTTTAACTCCCTTGTATTTAAAAAAGGAAAAGCGCTAAATTGGTTTGATTGCCTGTACTAAACAAGTGAGGTAATTGATTGTGTTTGCTGGTTTGAAATGAAAAAAGCTCGGGAGGAGTAGTGTTGGCATCACAGGATGGCAAGATAGTGCTGGAGAACACCCTTGATGCCCGCCTTGATGTCATCTTCCGCCACAAACTGCCCGAGGCATGTTCCTACCTACCTTAATTTGTTGTTGAGCTTGAATCAGTACTCTTAGTTTTTGATGTTCTGCAACACAAAACACACAGCATAACCTGCTTAAAAAGAATGAATTTCACTTGTTTATGTTGAAGGTACAAGGTAGGCGGATGTTAACATTATGAATACTAATGCTTGTTTGTTCATCCTTGCAGATACGGAAGCGGCTTCTTGGTGGAACAACAAAGAGTTAAATCTGAACTTGCTTCAATTGATCTGTTACCTAATGAAAGATCTGCAGGAACATGACATTCTTGATTTCTGCTACTCTTTTGTTGAGCCATGTCACTATTACTATGACATATCTGTTAACACTATTTTGTTCAGCTACCTCTTCCCCTAATCCCGAACTTCTTGCTTTTTGCCCTTCTTTCATCAAAAATTCTTGAGCAAGAACAAGTATTTATTGTATTTATAGGAATGTTTCAGTTGTATGCATGCAACACCTTGCAGAACACTATGCTTGTTCCAATTTTAGTGTATATTTCAAGCCCAACTATCTTTCCTTTTCTCAATGGAAGAGAAAGTGAAAGTGTAGGCCACTTGCTGGCAAAATAGCAACCCAAAAATGAAGGGAAAACTTCAACTGAACTAACTCATGTACAATTAATTATGTATGATTAGTTACTAAGAAAACAGAGAAAGTGATGCTTAGAAATAAAAAATTTCTATGAGACAGAATGCCTCCTACTCCTACCATTTTTCCCCTCAGTGCCCCGAGACTTTCTGCTCGATTTCTGCCTCTTCCCTCCAGCTTGACCACTAAAGATTCCAATTCTCCCTATCCCCTTAGAAATGGAGGTAAAAAATGTTCTTCCATTTCCTCCTTTGTCAATCATACCTTGTTTCATACACATCTGCTCTTTTTCCAACTCGCTTAGTCTCACCCGCATTCTTGATATCTCCAGCTTTAATTCTCGGTTCTCTCTCCTCAATGAAGCATAATTGTCTCGGGGAGACATGGCTGCACTGGGAACCCCACTACTCATTCTCTGTGACAGGAATCCATCACCAGTACTCCCTGACATTGTGTTCTTCAAACGTAATTGCTCAAAATACAGCACTTGCACTACCATCTGCAATGGAAGTCTGTCATTCTGTGCTGCATGATTGCATGCTTCTTGAGACAGCTTCTGGCAGTCTATGAACTTGCAAAGCTTCTTGCATTCTTGTTCACTCAGTGATGAATGTGCCTGGACAAGAAAACAGGCACATAGAATTATTCAGGTGAATTGAAAAAAGAACAATGAATCCAAAGTTAAAGAGCATGTAGCTTCAGATATAGCAGTAAAGTAAGCTAGGTAAGATACTGATTAAGAATCACCAGGAAGTAGTCCTTGACTAGCACATTAGGTAAAGAGCAATGCAAGTGACACGTATTTTAATTCATTTAGTCTCACTCATTGTACATTTGGTAGAATATGATTTAAATTGACCTCATTTATTTACTGACCCCACTTGTTTTAGATTCTATCATTTATGCAATGAGTTAAACTGAGTGAATAAAAATGAATATAACTAACATAAGCCTTAAATAATAAGGTTCATCCAAATTTACCTTCAAATAAATATCAATAGCTCTATAAAGCCCATCATCAATGACTCGTGCATAATCAGGCAGTATCTCAATTAAAGCAATGAATTTCTGTAGACTTAAGTAGGGATCAGGTGCAATTTCTGCTAAATAAGCATCAATAAGCCGGCCCACTTTTAAAAGGGAATCACGGCCAGGAGAACCAATACCATCTGACTCATACCCACAATCTTCAGCTTCTTCCTCATCGATCCGATGCAAGAAATTCACCAGTATCCTATGAACAGTGTCAACATCAAATAGTGAATCCCCACTTTGTACAGATGGTATAAGTAGGTCATCGAGCAAAACCATTTCCAAACGTAATGAAATCCTCCTTTCGAGCTCAAGCCTACAAGGAATGGTAGCACCCAACATGATTGCCATCTTCAACATCCCAAACAGAAAGGTCAGTGGAATTGAAGAGCTTTTATCGGTTGGCATGAGGCTGACAAGAGTTTCCACAATTGTTCTCTGGTCATTTTCCTCAATACTAGGACTTGATTTAGCCCTTGCTGGATTATAAAATTGACATTTTCCAATTCCCTTCAATGATGCTTGAGCATAGTGCATCAAAGAAGCAATAAGGCTGTCTGATCGAACTCCCATTCTTCCCATGGCACAGATAACTCTTCGGTAGAAATCAATTCGCAATACTGAGAGGTCTTCAATCCACCACTCGAGATAATCATCTTTTAGTTCTCTAGATTCTCCATCACAATCCAGTCGAGACAAACCAGAAACTAGTTGCTCCTTGCAAGCATTCATTGCAATAGCTTCCACACATCTACTTGAAATTTCCAACTCCTCCACTAATGGAGGTAACATCTCACAGGTGGATAGCACTTCCACAGACTTTTGAAGATTTGGAAAAACAACCTCATTTAGGTAAATTTCAGTTCTTGTGACAAGATTTTGGTCCCGGTAATCTTCTGTCATTTCCAAGTACTCGGCAGCACAGCATAGAGGGGCAACATTTGCTGTCGTGATCTCAAAGTTCATGCCATAACAGAATTTCATGGCAAGTTCAAATGTCTGGTGTCCTCCAGGAAATTTGAGCAGCTCCAAGTTTGAAACACTGGAACCCTTTGCGTCAGCAACCATCTTCCGAATCTTCCCACTCACAGATACCAGAGGAAACTTCATTAATCACCATAAGAGTAACACATTAATTAGGTTGTTATGTCAAAGAACAAGAATGATTTAAAACGATAAATAAAAGTGCTCTTGAATGTTTCAAAGCAGTTGTGGAAGGTCTTCAAAGGAGAAGTTTACCTTATGCAGCAGAAAGGATTCCCCGTCCACGACGATTGTAATGTCCCCAGCAACATCAGCAAATATTCTACATACAAAAAACATAAACTGACATCAGCGGTTTTGCCAAATATCAGCTGCTCGTTTTGATATGAGTATGGATTGTTGTAACATGCAAAGCACAACCACAAATGTTCCCTTACATGGTAATGTCATTAACAATATTCCATGAAATAAATAAGACAGTAGCAGACTCACTATGCTCAAATCGTTTAAACTCTTAGCGCTTACAAGTCAACCATTCCATAATTATACTATTGTCTCTGGAATTTGAAATTGACGGAGACAATTTCTTTTCGATGCACAAACCAACCATTTGTTCTGCTTTTACCATAAATATATAAATCTAGGACTCACTTAATTTCGCCACCATCTAAATTGATTCTAAAGGAATCTCTGATGCTAAACGAAAGAGGATATATGAAATTCTAAAATCAAACAATAACTAAGCTAGTGTGCATTCAATGCAGTTAAATACTAGAAAGCTTCAAGCTTTAACAACGTCAAAAGAAAGGATAAATCATTTATAAGATTGCGCACAAGAACTCGTTCCTTGTATACACATATATCACGGTTTCACAAGTCAGGCATGCGATAAAGTGAGTTTAATTTGAGATTATTCAAGGAACTCATTCCTTGCATACAAATATATCATGGTTTCACAAGTCAGGAAAGCGATAAAGTGAGTTTAATTTGAGATTATGCTGTTTCGGATTCAAAATATAGACATATTTTAAGATTTCAACTAATTAAAGCACTGATCTTTAGCACCAACGTTGAAACTAATGAATCACAAACAGAACACAAAGGTGAAGAATCTGAAGATACAATTTTTTTTTTTTTTCATTAAAACTTGGAAGGGGAAGATTTTGAGCCCGGCACAGATGGTGAAAGTGAATGAAACTCGCCAGAAAACAAGCACATTCATCAGACATAATATACAGTGATAGAGACAATGATAGAGAGTTAAAAATACCGAGTAGTGAAGGAATTGCAGAACTTTGGAGTATTTGGTGAGCGTTTAGAAGAAGAGAGTGAACTCTCGGACACCATTTTCTCGCTCTCTGATTTTAGAAGAAGAATCTGAGTTGGAGAGGAGCGACCTCCTTTGTTTCAGCAACACACACAGTGACTGTCCGTGTGAAGTAATTAACCTGACTGAGAACCAAGGAAGAGGAGAATTGATGGGTCAGGAATATTTGGATTGTGTATCCCAGAAAGCCCCCACCACACTCAATTATTCACAAATGCCAAAAGCTGTCTCTTTCTCATTTCCATGAGCTGTGTGTGGCAGCCTCGGCCATCTTTTGCTTTTTGGCTGCTTTTGCTTCTAGCTTGGCTTTTGCCTTGTATCACACTACTGTTAAGACAGACTTCATTCTTAACCACAACATTTTTAATAGTATTAATCATCATTTAATGTTAAATTAGTGTTGGCCTTTGGAGTTTGTATGACTTTGCTCTTCTTCACTGGGCTTTGAATTTTGAAACTAAACCTAGAGAAACTGACGTCAAAATGGCTTTAATGCCACATAAAATAACTTGGACGTTTACACCATTAAAAATTTATAATTAACAAATAAAAATTTTCTTAATCACTCATTAATTCAGGCTTAGCTGCTTTTTGATGTGAGAGTTGAAGTTCAAAATGTGGCAGAAAGCTTTCGAAAAATGGGGTAATTATAGTTGGTTCAGAATCTTTAGATGAAGTTAACATAAGCTGTACCTAATTAGCTATGTGGTTTGGAAATTTGATGAGTTTAAGATAACGATGGTGGGGAGGAAAGGAGATCGCACGCTGGGTGCATTGAAATACGGGGAGCTTTAGCTGGAAAAGCAAACACAGGGACAGTCCTTAATCGGAATATGATATACGGATGCAGGGGAGCGGGCAGAGTGGCAGAGATGTTAATGTTTGGGATTGGAAGGGTTAAAGTAGGTAAGTGGCGAAAAAGGAAAAGTGGTCTAAGACAATCTGACATGGAAGGATGGATTACACGGAACTCAATAAAGATGCAATTATTCGGGACAGCAGCGGCACCACATACCCCTCCCCTTTTGTCTGTCTCCTTTCTGATTTCTCTAAATTTTTTTTTTTTGGTTATCATTAAAATTTCAGGAATGTCATGATATTACGAGTTAGTTTGGTGAATAATTGGAAGACACAGATATATTTAATTTACTACGAAATTTTGTAAAAAAAAATCAGCTATGATATAAAGATTTTGTAACTTAAATTTAGGAATAATCTAATTTATATATTATTTTTTTAATTTTTTCTTATTTTAAGAATATTTTTATAATTTTGATAAGATTTACTTATTTAATATTAGTAAAAAAATACATATTATGTTCCTTACATTTTTAACTTCACGTTCATATAAGATTAAGTAAAATCTCCATCCAAAATTATGATAAAATACTTTATATCAACTCATAAAAAGTATGTTTACTTGTATTATAATACCTTTAGCTCAAAATGCTCTGCAAGGAATGAAGTGTTGACAACTTGTCATGCATTCATCAAAGACACATTGAGACCTTGTTGGACAATCATTCAGGGTTCATTAACACTTAATCTATGGGTCTAAAAGAACGTATTGACTTGAAACTTACCTTACACACTCTAATCTATATAATGAGACATATATTACTAAATTAAAATTGTCCCTCTCCCTATTTAATTGTCAATTTTTGTCTGTTGCATACTAAAGACTACTTATATGGGGTACTCTTGAGACTCGATTGTTCAGTTACTCTAGTTTACTTGCTTATGTTACCCTCGTATATGTTATACATATTCCGCAATACCTTGTATATCTAAGCATGGCTCAAGTTTGTTAGAAGACTAGCATGTTAGCTGAAAATGGCAAACATACGTTGTACAATTTCAACTAAAGAGTTATTAGCTTGTAATATTTTATGTTAGAGTCTAGTTGCTAGAGAGTAGATGGGATGACCATACATACTTGGCTTCACATTCTAGTCTTACAAAGGCCTAAGTTTCACCAGTCACTCAAATGAGCAGGTAGGGAGAACGAGTAGGCAAAAAGACATGGTAGCAGGGTGGATTGGCTTGAGAGATGGGTGATAGGAGTGTGTTTTCATCTTTTCAATGTGGACAATTGAGTAGATTTAGCTTGTCTAAGCTTATAAGGGTTGTGAAAGGAGCGAATATTTCTCAACCTTGTGAAGAGATGCTGTAAAAAACTTGGCCAAGAAGGTAGTAAGAGATTGGAGCGAATCTTGGGAAAAAGTGCAAGAATGTTGCAACTGATGGAACGTTATTGGTGTATCAAGTGCAAGCATGTGCAAAAGTCGATGGACTTGTTGTACAACAGGGACATTGGTTATGCGTTCGGTCATAATAGCATTTGAGGGAATGCAAACAACTAGAAAGAGTGAGTGAATTGACAATTTATCTAGTGCAAAAAAAGTCTCAAAAGAAGCCCTGCTCTTGCGAAAAAGGGTAGACCATGTCAATGGGAAACATATGAACTGTCAGCAAAGCCATGGTCATGCTAGAAAATATGGCCACCATAGACAATTAATACATCCTATAAGATGACATATCTCTTTCAATGTGTTGAGTAGATAAATCTTATTAGAGAAGTTCAAAATCATGATCACATTCAAATCGAGGTGGTCTAAAGGGATTGTTCAAAATGCTAAGGAGCTAGCACATTATAATAATGAGACATACTTTGTGGCAATGCCCATAGGGCTCACATTTGCTAATGCACAAGCATATGGTGTTCGAGATAGAGTGGCATACTACTCTATGCTGAACCCTTTTAAGCAAAAACGGGGGAGCCATCAGAGGATGTGCTTGAAGTAGGCTATAGTGGCCTAGACATAAGATATTATCATACGAGAAGTGCTAAAGGGCACTGATTTTCATAGAAATGGCTGTAAATGCCTTGCGATACAAGAATGTATCAACTCCAAAATGCTAGCACTAGAGAGTGCAAACTTAGGAGAGTTCATGAAGACCATGATGCTAAAAAAGCATTAACCCCAAAAGGACTGTAATGGCCAAGATGACAAAAGATATCAATTCAGAGAGGGTCAAAGGATTTGATTGAGGGGCGTAGCAAAATGTGAGGCATTGTCAAACCTAGCATAAGCACCCTTGGAACCAAAGGATCAATCTTGTGTCTCACATTGGTGTATGAGGCATTAGACGTAGAGGCATATTTGGTAGGAGAGTCTCAAGCACTAAATACGTGCACAGGCTACGGAGGTAGCAAACTAAAAGCTACAAAGGTAGTGCATGCAAGCTACAAAGGTAGTGAACATCAAAGTCTATGGAGGCAATGAAATTCTCTAGTTTTAGAGGAAGCTCTTCATAGTCTACAGAGGTAGAAAATTTTTAAGTTTCAAAGGAAGCTCATCAAAATCAGCAAATGCAGCAAAATTCTCAAGTTTCAGGGAAAGCTCACTAAAGTCTATAGGGGCAATGAAATTCTCAAGTTTCAAGAGGAAGCTTACCAAAGTCTGTGAAGGAAACATTATTTTCGATGGAGCTAGCTCAAAGAGGCAAGCTTAAAAGAAGTCAAAGGAGAAGTTGATGAGTATAAACTAAAGACTGTTTTGATGCTATGTCAAGTTAAAGGTGTCATCTCTTCAAAAGCCCTCAAGTGGCATTGGCTCAAGGAGACAAGTTAGGAGCGATCGAGGGAGTAGCTCAAAGGAGCATGCTAAAGACCTATGAAGAGTTGAGGGAGTAGCTTGAGAGGAACATTAAAAGGAGTAGGCTGAAGACCTTCATGGGAGCTGTGTTAAATTGAGATGTCAAGGAAGACATTGACATTCTTAAGGCTTGATTGTTCGGTTGCTTCGATTTACTTGCTTATGTTACTCTTGGATTATGCATATTTTGAAATGTTTTATATATTTATCCAAGTATGGTTCGAGTTTATTGGAAGGCTAGTCTATGAGCAAAAAGTGACAAATATATGCCACACAATTTCTGCTAGAGACCTATCAACTGTGACATAGATGAGAATTTCTTGCATAGATGTTGTCCTTCTTAGGCAACTAGGAAAGAAAGTCACAATTCATAATATATTAAAAAAAACTTAATTTCAATTTTATTTCTCTAATATATATTTTAATTGCATTTGGTTCTCAAAATTTAATATTTTATTATGATCTTGTTATATATCAAAATCAAATAAATTTGATGTAATTTTTTGTCAAATAACCAATAGAGATACGTGACGATTTTAATTTCAACTTAAACATTTTCATCTCACTTTATTTTTAATTTTTCGTTTATGTGACCCAGAACAAGATCTGCCATTGCTCTGGTTCCCCTCCAATACAGAGTACCCATTCATTGTAGAGCAGTTGATGGAAAGCTTTTATTTTTATTGGCATTATATGATTTTGCTTGCCACAATTTCGACAACCTTATTTTAGGCATTGAATTCGAATTGTTTGGAATGTGAATTGTGGGAGGGTTTTGTAAGAGGAATCTAAGATGAGAGGTTTGAGAGAGAACTAAAGGAGAAGAGAAGAGTGACGATTGATGAAAAGAAGAATTGCAGGTATGAAAATGGTGGATTGAGCTTTGGAGAAAAAAGGGCGAGGATTAGTTCTCAGGGAGTTGTTGAGAAATTTTGAAGATAAATGTACGTGGTAAACGAAAATATAAAATATAAAGTGATATGATATCAAGTTGGAATTAAAATTGACACATAGTAATCTCCGATTGTTATTTAACGAAAATCATTAATTGGATTGGATTTATTTGATCTTGTCATATAAGAGGATCAAAATATAACATTAAATTTTAAAGAATCAAATGCAATTAAAATATAAATGTGATTCAAGTGTGAATTAGAAGTTCAAAATTGAAATTAAATTTATAGAAGTTTTACAAAACTATAGAAAGGGATCGAGAACACTTGTTTTGTATTTATTGTGTTTTTTTCTTTTTTTCTTCTTATTTTGTGAGAATGATGCGTTGAGCATGGTCAATACAAAAATTTCTCATGATAAGTTATTCCAATGTAAGATTAATTATGTTGTTAGTATTGTAATATTTACAAATTGTGTAATCTTTTTAAAATCATTGATAATGATATTTGATTGTAAAACATAGATGATAGTAAATAACAAATCTTATCAATTAAGTCAATTCAGAATATTCATTTCTATTTATTTGTATATAATAACGTCCTCCTCTAATATTGGCAATGGAACATAAACAACTCTCTTTTCAAAGTAGGGACTTGTTTGATCAATCAAATAAAACCTCGTAATATAGAATAAATTATATATATGAAATATCATATAATGTTATACATCTATTAGGGTGAACAATAAAATCCAATAAACAAATTTTATATTAAAATTAATAAAATTTTAAAAAAATATTTTTACTTTATCAATTCCTTCACTATTTATTATTATCCACCACTACCATTATCATTGTCATCGGCCACCACCACCATTGCTACGATCACTGTCCTCACTATTGACCACTACCAATGTAGTAGTGATCATCATTGCCACTACTACTAATCTGGTGGCCATGGATTGTGGCAATCACCACTATCATCACTAGTGAAGCACCGACACCCCTTGCATCTGTCGTGTCCGCATGTTGGGATCGTTCCCAACACCGACGCCCCATGACACCGGTGAGAAATGCCCCGGGGCCGTGTCCGTAATTTCAAAAAAATCGGACATGCGCTCCCTATTCCGACATGCGTCTCAAGCCTGAGTTATGCCCTGTAATCATGTTCCCTATTTCAAAGTTCATCTTCCTCTGAATCCTCTCTATCTCCGCCGCAAATCCATCTTTGCTTCTCCAACTGCAAATTTGAACTTCGATAGACTAGGTTATCTGGGTTTTGCAAAAGTTTTGCTCGATTTGTTCTTCTCAAAGCTCGATTGATGCGTAAGTTACTCCTCCTCTCTCGATAATGATTTTTCCTATAATCATTTTTTCTCAATGTTTATATATATCATGGCCAACAAATTAATAAATATTGGTGGAGGATCTTCAAGGCCTCCTGCTTATATATTACTTAAGTGAGTCTTGTGAGCATTTTAGCTAACAGAGACATATTACAAGACTGCTAACTGTGGCAAAAAAGAATATTTTTAGTTTGTTTTCTTCTTTCAGTAGAATCGAACTCATGACATAAATAGATTAACAACATGTTCACGTTCAATTGGAGCTCTAACCCCATGTAACAGGAACTTGAATTTGAACTTGCATATCAATTGAAAAGGCTACTTGTGGCCATAGCCCAAAGCTGCCTGATTAGAGATATATATATATATATATGTAAATGAATGGGAACGAATCTTAACCATCAGGAAGAGTTTGGATGTATTCTCTTGTTTGCTCTAAATTTCTGACAACTCAATTAATAAGCACAACAAATT
>JANHAO010009058.1:0-18715 GCA_026873985.1 Saraca asoca
GTACACATGTAATAGGATTTTGTCCTTACTACATTTTTATTTTTTTGGCCGAATACGTATTCACGAGAGCTCTAAAATCCATGATCCAGGATGTTGTATATATGAAATGACATCTCATAAGCTGACATTTAAGGCATCTGTAAGTTTATTTCATTCATCTTAAGAATTTTTTTTGTTTCTATTTCCTTGTTCATAACATATTTAGCATGCTAGTTTGTTACAATTGTATGACAATTTTCCTCTTAGACTCACTCAGTTTCAGCCCCTACCATTGATGAGGATGAGGAACAGTTGGCATATGACACTCACGACATCTTAGGGGATAAGTGATTTAGATTTTTTACATTATTACATTTAGGATTTTCTCTCATATTAGATATTACTTGTTGTTACTATTGACATTGTTACATTTAGATCCTTTATATTATTTATTATATGGATTTTCTCTCATTGGATATTACTTGTTGTTTACTATGATTTTTTTTATTCCTTATGCTGTTTTGTTAAATTGGCTAGTATATAAAACAAAAAAGTGATTGAAAATCTTTTTTATTTCCAACAGACACTGACCCGTTGGAACATTTTTCAAACTATTAAAAAAATAAAATAATTTCATATTCCAACGGATATTCCAACGGACAGAATCCATGAGAACATGATTCCAACAGACTTACCCGTTGGAATATCCCTTGGAGTGGATAAAAAAAAAAAAAAACTAAATTACTACTCCAATAAATTATGTCCATTGGAATACAATTCCAACAGACATAGTCCGTTAGAAAATCCGTTAAAAGAACTCGTTGGACAAATTTTATGAATAGATATTCCAATAGACATTGTCCATTAGAATTTCCATTGGATTGAGAAATCCGTTGGAATGAGATGTTGGAATTGGCCATTCCAATGAGTGGTATTCCAAAGGACCAACATCCACTAGAATGGCCAATTCCAACGGAATTTGGTGAAATTCCAAAGGATATTGTCCGTTGAAATTTCCTAAAAGTCTTGTAATGGTACCTCAATATGTTTATAGTGATTGAAAAATATTATTAACAAGTTAGATAGGACCACTGATTGTATAAAAACTTCTCACATAATCTTTAACTGATTGTATAAAAACTTCACACGTAATCTTTAACTGGACCACTTTCTGCCTGATTTGCCAATCCCAACCTCCTTGTATTAGAAAAAAAATTATATAACTTTCCCATGAATATTATTTTTACTTATCATATTGGTGTAACCAAGCATTCAACTTACACCAGCCTTGGTCCCCTGGTGCAATTGGTTACTTAAGCCCAATTGACTGTGTCCCCTGGTGCAATTGGTTACTTAAGCCTAATTGACTGTGCATTGACAAAACTTTTGAAGTGGTTGATTTGAATGGGAATGCTAATGGTTGGTTGGTCCATTAGTAAAAGTTGAATCTTACAATTGCCAAAGGAATCAACGTGTGTAGTTTTTGTCATAATAAATTTTCTTTCTATTCATAAATATTAAATATTTAATTTTTAATTGATATCATGATATTTAATATAAATTTTCTTTGGTCTTAAGTCAATCAATAACACTGTGTATATGACAGGCTCGGGGCACGACTTCTGCGAGCTCGAGTAGCCAGATACTGCATCCACGATGACATGCTTTATAAAAAAGGATTCACAACCCTACTTTTGAGATGCATAGATGGTGAAGACTGCAGTACTGTCCTAGAGGATATTCATATAGGGTATTGTGGAAACCATGCTGGGGAACTGTTCTTGGCACAAAAAGCCTTTCGGTAGGGATTCTACTGGCCAATCATGAAACAAGATGCTATCAACCTCGTCAAAAAGTGCGACAAGTGCTAGAGGTACACAAAGGTGTCACGGGCCCCACCAGCCTACCTAAAGTATATGATAAGCCCACGGTCATTTGCAATTTAAGGGATAGACCTGATCGGACCACTTCCTAAGGCAATGGAAAATTGCAAGTATGCGATAGTGGCTGTAGATTACTTCACCAAATGGGTAGAGGCAAAGGAACTCACTGAGATCTTGTCTTCTAAGGTCAAAAAATTTGTATGGAACAACATCATTTGCAGGTTTGGGGTCCCTCAGCAGATCATCACCTATAACGGGATCCAGTTCACTAGCAAGCAATTCATCAAGTTCTGCAATGACCTCAAGATTGTTAAGAGTTTCACAACCGTAGACCACTCACAAGCCAATGGGCAGGTAAAATCCATCAACAAGATTATCAAAAAGATCTTGAAGACCAAGTTAGAGGCTAAAAAGGGAGCCTGGGCTGATGAATTACAATCGACACTATGGGCCTATAGGACCATGCCTAGTAGCTCCACAGAGGAACCCCCTTCTTAATGGTATATGGGTGCAAGGCAATGATCCCTACAAAACTTGAGGTCACTATGCAGTGGAGAGTCCCTTTCAACCTGAAAGACAATAATCGACTGCTTGCTATGAACCTGGACCTTCTAAAGGAAGCGAAAGAAAGGGCTAGCCTCAGGATAGCAGGCCATCAGTAATGTATAATGAGATATTACAACCACAGAGTGCGAGCTTGAAAGTTCAAACCTGGTGATCTCATCCTGTGCCTTGTCCTCCCCGAAGCCCGCAAATCCAGCGAAGGGACCTTAGGACCGAATTGGAAAGGTCCATACATTGTCAAAAGGATCATAAGTGATGAAGCCTACCATCTAGCGGATATGAATGAGGTAGAGTTTCCTCGTGCTTGGAACACCCGAGCACCTCCACCATTACTATCAATAAGAGTCTTGGTACCTTATAGTCAATCATTGTAAATATGAATATAATTCTTTAAATTCTTTGTGAAATAAAATTAGAGATTTCTATGCCAAGTTATATACTATACGGTGCAACGATAGTTAATGTGTCAAATTCTTATCCAAGCATGGGTAAACGAGATTCATGCATTCAAGCAAGAAAATAATTAGGAGAAATGAGTTCGATTTCATCACAATAAAATTATACAAGTTGTTCATGAAAGTTCGTTACAAGTGCCAGAAGCATCAAAAAACCAAAGTTATATAGCCCTTGCTCTAGGAAGATGGTGCCTCAGGGGCTGAGCCTTCAATGGGATGAGGACTAACAGGAGCACCTTGTGCGGGAGCAACATTGGCAGCTTGTGAGTTTCTTTCTCCTCGGGCAACGACATTGGCAGAAGAAACATCGACCTCAACGCCTTGTCTCTTCCTTACGGCTCTTGCCTTCCAACGTTCAACCGCCTCAATAGAAGGACATTTCCATGAGAACATCAAGACGTTCTCATGGCAATTGGCAAAGACGTTCTCTTGTCGCTATTACCCAATATCATGCTAAAGTTTTCAACCATCATCCAAGCATACCCCTCTATCTTGGAGCCAGGCTTGACCAATAGTTTTGTAAGATTAACTCCTGACAGGTTATGAGGGGTCACCTTCTTCTTTCCTTTGACAATCCTTCACTTCTTTGAGGGAGGACCAGAAGGACTGGAAGGACTAGCAATGTTGGATACCTCCACCTCTTTAGATCGCAGTGTGAAAACTGGATCCAGTGGAGAGACCTCGACAGTAGCAGATGGTTGTTTTGTGACAGCTGGAGTCACTTCAGCCTCAGAAGTGGCTTGAACTTCATGGGTAGGGCTCACGCTAGGAACTAGGGGCTGATCCACAGCGACCTGGGTCGAAATGACCTCGCGGGCCGAAGGAGCTTCATCTTCGCTATCTGAGGGAAGCATTTTGAGAATCAAGTCCATTATTTTATCATAATAGTCAAAATTTGCAGGCCTAACCTCCATTAGCTGAATAATTCCAATCCCCCGGGTTACTATGGTATTCCTTGGCAAGGCAAACTGGTAAAAATAGGGAACATCCTCATCAAACTTGAAGTTATTCTGGAGATCCTCAATTGTCGCAAACCAGTCTAAAACCATTAGCTCTTTGGCCCTAAGCATTGGTCGTTTCCCGGTTCCATTTGCAAAATTGAACAAGAGGTCAAGATCCAGAATACATATCAAAGAAGCAAACAAATTCACCTTTACCCAACCCACCTACCCGGAACAAGAACAAAATCAAAATTTTTAAGATATATCAATGAGGGGCATGAGATATAAAACTAGCAAAACTTGTAACGTCCCTCTTTGGACTTTCCCTTTGCGTCCCCCTGCGAGAGGATCTTCTTGTGAGGTGTCTACTTGGCTGAAAGGTAATAAAGCCCATCCTCGATGTTCGTACACCTCAGATCGTATAGGTAGCAGAGGGTTTTGGGTGACGGTAGGGGAAGGTCATTGCCCTTGTGAATGAGAGCCAACGAAATCAATGAAGTGTATGAATTTGGTGTTAGCTGAAACGGACTAAACTTTATTTTATTTAAAAAATCAATGATAAAAGGTTAAATGGGAAATCTTAACTGTTAGTAAGATGTGGGAGACCAATGGCTATGAAGCCCCGAGGAAGATGAGCGGCATAGTCGTCCAGAGCGGGGACCATAACACTGCACCCCTTCAGGATCCAGTTCGACTCAATGACGGATTGGACATCGGAAACCCGTACCATTGAGGTATGATGCTTGAATGCATGACGGTCAGGGCATAGACCTGAAGCCATCCCTTGGCCTTCGTTATGTCCCAAATGAGCACGTGGGTTTGCAGCAACCTCCCTTCCACTTGATGTCCTACCTCCAGCTTGTCAAACGTTCCTCGCATCTTGAGGTAAGTCCGGTTCGTCTTCCTTACTCCTAATCAAGTGGCGGCAACATGCATGACCCGCTCCCATCTATACAAAGAAAAGAAAAAAAAAACTAATAAGGTCACTAAGAGTGAACCATACCAAAGACCAGGACTAAAGACCCCCTATTTCATAGGCGATGCATAGCCTATGCCACCACACTAATAACCTAAACTCCAGTAGACAGAGAAGACACTCCGACCAGGCAACGAAATTTCAGAAGACACAAATATGTACCCAAAATCCTAGAACCTACTGGCAACCTGGCTATTCCATTCCAATCAAAGACTAAACATCCAAACCGTATCTACCCATCAGCATCATCGTCTCCTAATTAGTCAAAATCGAGTCCCCTATTTCCTACGAAGGGAGAAAATTGCATAAAATGCAAAGTCAGAGGAGGCGTACCATGATTTTTGGAGATGAGAAGTCTGGAAAGTTCATGTGATGGCCGGAAGTGCAAGCGAAAGACAACAGAGACCGATAACAAAGAGGCTATAATGGTAGTAGGAGAAACAAGTGAGTAGAAAATACCGGAGGTCTGAAAACTTTCAAATGGCAAAGTGAAAGGGAGAAGGAAGACACTCTCTACTTAAAAAGGAAGCACAACCCTAGTGTTGGATCAAAAGGGATGTCAATTACTCACAATTCGACGGTCCAGAGAAAACAGTGGCCAATAAATGATGATTTAGCATATATGTGCCAAAAGCTAGAAATAATAATTACCAGCCGCCGTTGGAAAATGAAAAATCACGTGTGTGAAACAAACAAGAGTACCAAATGACTCTTTGAGATCGCAGGTCGTGAAAGACTGGGGCATGACGACAAACTCAATCTCATGTCCAAGTAATGCATTAGCTATACGTATAATTCTTACACGAGCCATGTCCAAGTAATGTACTAGCCCCGCACAGAATTCTTGCATGGATAGACTTTGCATCCAAGTAATGTGTTAACCATATGTAGAATTCTTGCGTAGGTCGGCGGTGAAATAATGATCTCGCATCCAAGTAATGCATTAGCCATATGTAGAATTCTGGCGTAAGCCAAGTCTAAGTAATGTACTAGTCCCATACAGAATTCTTGTACGGATAGACCTTGCGTCCAAGTAATGCATTAACCATACGTAGAATTCTTGTGCAAGTTGGAGGCGAAATAATGATCTTGCGTCTAAGTAATGCGTTAACCATACGTAGAATTCTTGTACAGGTCGGGGGTAAAATAATGATCTCACGTCCAAGTAATGCGTTAACCATACGTAAAATTCTTGTGCAAGTCGGGGTTGAAATAATGATCTCGCGTCCAAGTAATACATTAGCCATACGTAGAATTTTTACACGAGCCGTGTCCAAGTAATGTGCTAGCCCCACACAGAATTCTTACACAGACAGACCTTGCGTCCAAGTAATACATTAACCATACATAGAATTCTTACGCAGGTCAAGGGCGAAATAAAGAGCTCGCGTCTAAGTAATGCGTTAATCACACGTAGAATTCTTACGCGAGCTACGTCCAAGTAATGTGCTAGCCTGGCATAGAATTCTTGCGTGGGCGAACTGAAGACCTCACGTCCAAGTAATGCATTAGTCGTACACAGAATTCTTGCACGAGCTGGCATGACCAATTGGCGATGCGGCACATATCCTTTAAACAGGAGTTTATTGATTAAAGTCGATTGGCTTAAATTCCTTATGACAGAAGCTAATTATCCCATTAAATACTTTACACAACGATTGTTGAATTATAATTTTGCAGGGGTAAATCACGTTGCCAACGGCAACCAATTAAGTTATCCATGCAACGGGCCTAAAAAGACAAAGGGCAGAAACATGATGCTCAAAGTTACACTAAAAGACCTCCTTCAACAAGGCAAATTTACATCGGGAGAACCGATATACAAAGATAAAGCTAAAGCAAAAAGCTAACGACCTCACAAAGGGAAGGTGAGCCAGTTTCCAGGAGACAAACTCCCATTAGATGAGATGAACGGACTCGGCTGCTCCTACTCATAGCTTTCCTCAGCCGTCGGATCATTTCCTGACTCCCTAAACACAGAGTAACTCAAAAAGGGACCAGAAATACGGCTAACAAGGCTGAACCTCAGGGAAGAACTGTGAAGAAATAATTCAAGATCTGTATAAAACTTCCCAGAAGCCAAGGGGAGAAGCTGTACAGGGAAGTTACATGCAACAGACTATCCATATCTCTGAAACCTCTGCAATAGACTATCCATGTCCCAAAAAGCTTCTCCAGAAGTCGAACCATTAAGGGAATGAAGTGTTTGCTCAAAGCATCCATCAGACAATCTCATAAAAAAAGGAGCTTTACAAGCCTTTATAAACCCGCTCAGGTTCATCAAGTAGCCCCAGGGACATTTGGCAGTTCCAGATTGAATGGCCCAGAAATAATGAAAACTGTCGTGTTAATGGCTGAGATGAAGCACAAAGAAAGGCATGGCCTAAAGCATGGGAAATGAAAGCCCGAAAGACATAAATGACGGCATGATAGACTAAGCACAAGGACTAAGTCATCCTACAAATTGCAGGCAAAGACTTTGACCACTGGCTGCAACTCCCAACCCGCAAAGCGAGCTGAGAGTTGGGGGGCTTATGTTATAGGAATTTTCTAGAAGCATATTTTAGGCCGATCGAGGTCCAATAAGAGGCCCAATTAGTCTGATAGAGGCAGAAGCCAAAGTTTAAGGTCGCTGAGCGAGGACCTCAGATTGTCGGGTACGAACTGGAAGCATCCCGCAACGTCACAAACGAAAAAATGTAGCTCGCTGAAGAGAAGTTTGACCCCTCATCGAGAAGCCCACGACCTCCAGAAGAACGACCAGGCATAGGCGACGAGACCAGCCGGAACCATTAGCTCGCTCAACTTCCAGCTCACCTGCTAACAACGAATACTTGTACGGAGCCCAGTCAGCAACCCAAGGTACACGTTTCTTACTGACAGCTCACCCTCCAAATTTATGCATCAGCTCCCCAGAAATTCGACAATGATTTATCCGGCATTAATTACCCGACTCCAAGCATTAAATGCCTGGAACAGCGGAAGTAATTATTTTGTTGTTTATAAAATTACACTTGTAACCCTCCCCCTTTCTATAAATAGAGAGGGGAGGTCACCATATAGGGGAAGAGAACACAGATACATGTAGAAATTCTGTCAGTATTGAGAGTGAGTACTGTTTACCTAGAGAAAACTCCATTGCTATATTCATGTTCTATAAAATCAAACCCTCCAGTACATAATAAAAGATCAACGTAGACGTAAGGGTCAAATTTGCTTTAACCAAATCACGATAAATTTCTGATGTTGTTGTTTCTTCTTCTTCTTCTTTACGACTCTCTTTCACTGTTTTTCGTCATATTTGGCTTGCAGTCAGAGATAATATTAAACTCAACGATAATACTAAACTCAACTGATTGATTGGATTTTGGTATCAACATTAGATAATTCATTAAATTGCTAAATGACTTGATGCCCACTTATACTTGGCTTGACGCTACAATAGTTTCTTCTTACGTATTGGAGTACTGAGTGGACTCGAGAAAAGATCAATTCAGTTACAAGCCATCGTTAGAGGTAGAAAGAGGTCTGACCGGACTCAATGAACTTATTTGCGGATTTTCTTCCATTCAGCCAGTTTCACAGTCCCTTCAATTGCTTGACGTTCAGGTAGGAGCTTATGCTATATACAACATGTACTTCATCGTCAGAATTGCCGACATACTATTAGTTGGATAGTCTTGACATCTCACTACAAATGAAAGGGTATAATAGTAATTTAGAACCTTCACAAACTCTCTCCTGCTTACCACGTCATCCGGCGTAGAGTCACACTATTTTTTGCTGCTCGCACACAAGTATCTCATTTCCTTTGGCGTTTGTGTTTGAGCTGAAGGTGCTTCAGGATCGATTATGTTTGGAGCGATTTGATATAGACAGACCATTTTTGAATATGGAGGGAGAAGTCACAGCGAAGAAGATGCAGAGTTCTGTCTTTAGATTTTGAGTAGAATACAGAGTGAAGGAAAAATAATGGAGGGTGAGAGTGCAAGTAGTGACAGCAACACAATTTTGAGGAATGAGGGAATCGGTTTGAGAATCGAGAATCCATTTGCTTTGAAAGTGGGTCAAGTATTTACCGGCTTTGGCGTCGGTTGTGGTGTTGGAATCGGTGTTGGTCGCCCTTTAAATTTAGGTACTTTTTGCATTCCTCTCTCAATTTAAACTCCCATATTCACTCCAGTTATTTCCGGAAGAGATGGACTCGAGAAGGTTTTTCAAACCCAAGTGGCAAGAACCATGTATATATTTTACCATTTGCTGTGTTTTGGAGTCTAGATCTTAGCGTTGTTCATTTTTTAAGAAAAAAGGGAAATTTTGGAGATGATTTTACTTGTCTGACCTCTTTTTTTTTTAAATTTTATTTGTCTCTTAAAGTCTTGAGCTGTCTAAATTTATTAGAAATTTATTGGATGTAGGTGCAATACCGATGCTGAATCAAGTTATGAGTGCCACCAGAGGTGCAACGGATGCTTTTTCTGGTGTTGGCAGACATGTAAATAGTTCTGTAAGTCAAATTTTCTCCTCTTCCTATTTCAATTTGTGGTGTATTGCATAAGTCCATCTGCCTACTTTACTTTTATTTTGTGGTGTTTAACTCGTTATGCTTTTATTGATTTTATTCATTTCTTATGTTTTGTTTAGTTGAGGAAGTTGGGAGCTAAGAATATTGAAGTGGGCATTGGATGTGGAGTTGGTTTCGGCCATGGTTTTGGAGTTGGTATGTTAACTTACATATATTCAATATCATTTGTTTTCCTGAAGTTTTTAACATTTTGATGCACTACTATGGGGGAGCTTTTACTTTCACGATTTGAACAGTTTATGTTGATTATTTAATTGTCTTTTAACATTTGTTTCTTATAGATGATTGGCTTTAAATCACTACCTTTCTGGGCTGCAATAAAATCTCAATGGGTAAGGGGCTATGGCTTATTGAGCCATGATTCCTTATGCTATTTTGGAAAGAAGGAAGAAATCATATGTAAACTAGTGACTCATACATTGACTTGCATTGTGGGCTACGGAATACGCTTGGGAAAGTGGAAGACATTACCATAAAATCACCACAATTTGCCTAACCCTCTATGACAAGTGTTGTTAAACTTAATCTTGTCAAGAAACTTAATTGTCATTCGTAATTTCTGGTTTAAGTTTCTATCAGAAAATTTTTCTGGTTTAAGTTCTCTTTGCCTCTTGGTGTGGGTAAATTGTTTTGGACTACATCGGTTGACAAATATTCTCCATGCTATATACATTTATACAAGTTCTTCTCTTGATAATTGAGTTTTTTTCACATTCTTTTATGGCAGGCCTTGCTGTGAAACCAACAGTGTTGCATCAAATTCAGTCTTGCTTTGTAGTATGTTGATTTTTCTCTCATCTAAGAAGTATTCCTTTTATTATTTGCTTATTTTGTTTCGCAGATTTAAATCCTGAATTTGCTAGGTAGCAATGACAAAGGTAATGGCGAAGCTTGGAATCATTCCCAATTTGCCCTTTGGTCCTACTTTTCCAACGTCCTTGCAGAGTGGAATAGGAATGGTCAATACTCCACTGAACCCAATCCCTATTGGAAGTATGATGCCAGTGGCAACAAACTCTCCCAACCAAGCATCTCAAGGTCTGGCTAGGTCTCAGCCTACTGGTTCAGCTTCTGAAAATATTACATTAGACAGCAATGTAGTTGACTCTAATTTTGGCAGCCGAACTGAGAAGGTTCTCAGCAACTTTCTACAAAATCCATTGCTGAAAGGAGAGGGAAGTGGACTTGATCAATTGGTATGTAATGTATAAGATATCTATTTGTTTGCCAGATTCTTGGTGAATGGTGAATATAAGTAAACAAATGGGAAATTACAGGTGGAGTTTACCATAGATGATAATTGGATCTCATGCCATTTTTTGCCATTGATCATCTATTCTTAATGAGTTTTTAGCAAAAAAAAAATTGTGAAGACATCTATAATAGAGCTGTGTTTGACTTACTCTTTATGCTTCATGAAGTGGATGAACTGAAACTGTTGCTGTTGGTTGTTAGACTTTAGTAATAGCAAATCCTCCAAGTTGGCGGAGTTCTTGAGGAAGATTGTCAGTTGGGAAGAATGAGTATTGATACTAATCTATTTCAATTGCTATGTACAGATTCTGTATGCATCATCTGCTCATTAGATGTTTAACTGTTGCAATCTTTTCTATTTGAGAACAGGGATATATATTGCTTGTTTCTGAAGTTACAATTGAATTGAAATCTGTACCTATTTATGCAATTTTGTGATTTCTTGTGATGTTTAAATGAATAATTTCTTTCCGTATTTATTTTTTACTTTGATCTTTTGCTAGCTTTATTTTGTATTTGCTCTCATTTTCTTGACTATAAATTTGACGCATGGAAAGTGATCATCATCAGCTTTACCACTTATAATCATTTCTCTTCATTATGACCTCGATTTGCATTCTTCTGAGTTTTTCCCTCAAGTCAATCAGTAATCACATGGAATTCTGATACAAGGATACATTGTAGGGTGGACGCTTGCTGTCAGAGAACAACATACTTCAGATGGTAATTTTCTATATTTTCTAATAATTAGATTCTTTTGCCAAGATATCAATTTAGACTATTCCAGCCTGAATAAGCTCCATTTTATTAAAGAACATGCTCAGTAAGACATTAACTGTCCTTTTGACTCTTATTTGGGGGCGGGGGTTATTGTGAGACTTCTGGGCTCAAATTTTGTTAGGCAGCAATTCCATCAGAATTAGTAATTTATTTATGAGCAGATCAACCAAAACTTGTTTTAGATGTGTACTTTTCAACACCAAACTAAGGTACTCCTTTGGAAGTCACTGCTTGTGTTGTATAATTTTAGAGGATAGCACTCCATTCTCCCCCATAGACATACTTGAAGGGATGCTATTTTACATTTTATTGTTGAACTTGTTTAGATGGTTGTGTTGATTAAAGTTGTTCATGGATTCAGGTTTTGAAACACCAGCTAATCATTGATGAGCTTGTGGAGGAAAACGAGAAGCTTCGCCAGATACTAGTGGAAGACCTGAAAATACCATCTGGCAAACTCCAAGCAAGTTCTTCTAGTAGAAATAAGCTGCCATGTATTGATTGTTTTGAGTGCCGAAGGAAACAAAAGAAAAGGTGAACGAGCCATAGGAATAGTGATCAAGGGGTGACTAACTAGTAGATATCCCTCCAACCTTTTCATTTTTTATTTTGTACCAATCACCCCAGTGCCTGAGCATTTCCAAGGCAAATGGGATGGGGTTAGCGTGAGATGATGACATATTAGGAACTGTCACAATGGCACTTTTAATCCACTTTTTTTTTTTTGGTTTATCAAAAGCAATGTCAAAGTGAGGGGTATTATGTCGGTAAATTTTTACAAAATTTTTACTTGGAGGGAAAAATAGTGATATAAGGAGGTAAAATTCACAACAGTTGGGAGCCATTTACATCATTTTGTCACTCTTTTTCTCTAAGAATGAGAGGAATTCTGAGTCCAGAGAAATAAGAATTTCTCTAATAGTTTTTTGCACTAATATTGCCTCCTAAAAGTAGAATAGTGCTTTTAATATGTCGGAACTGTGACATTCTTCTACTTACTGTGTAGTAGACTCGTAGCAGCATATAGTCTCTGGAACTCACACACACACAAGCACGTCGCTTTCTACTCATGTTGATTTGGCACATGGAAGCCCCCCACCAATGTCATCTTGCTCTTATTCTTGTTCCACAACTAGTTGGCCAGTTCCGCTTTACCCCTTTCTTCTTACAATCATAAAATTCCAAAGTGCCACCTCCACCCCCTTCTTCAAAAGCATATTCATCATTTCAACACTTTCTGCCACATATTCCTTTCTTAACAGCTACCACCCATCCTTTATTTATTTATTTTTTTATTGGTTCCCATCCCTCTACCCCACCACCACAATCTTCACATCAAAATTTATATTACTGTTCCTCATGTGCCTACCAACCCACCCAACCAGCTTTTCCACAGCAAGAAAGGCTTTCCACAACACTTTAAACCAACAAACCATACAATTTATAGCCAAATTAGGTCTGTTACGCTGGCATTTTTGGTGATATAATGACATCTGATATTGTTTAGGATTTTTCTTTCTCCAGTGTCGAGATTCGAATTTAAGACTTTATGTATGTGAGTATGCTGAATGAATCCAAGATTTTGTATTTCTATGCTACTTGACCACTAGTAAATATATATATATATTTAAATTAATTATGATGATGCTAATTACATAATGGATCATCCCATTTACCCTTTTTCTTTTGTTTTTGTGGTTAATTAGCGTTTAAGTTAATTTGTGCGTTTTTGGGCTAAACTATCTTCTTAGATGATTTTTTGGTAACACCTCCAAGAAGTCCAACACACTCCTAAGCGATTGTGCCTTTGTTTTAGCATGCGGGGTTAATTTCGCAAAACATGTACAGAAACGAGCATGCCCCTGAAATCGGGGTAGTGGCACTGTAAAGATGTTCTTCTAGCATGACTTATTTTAATACAAACTAGTGTAAAGCACTAGGAGTTGAGAAGGAAGAATTACAGCATTGAACATCTAATATCATCAACTCCAACTCTAATGAAAAGAAAAAATTGTCACTAAATCAACAAATCACTAGTTCATAACAAGATTTGCTTATCTCATAAAAAAAATATTAAAAATTTATATTATTAATAAAATTACTTAAATATTTTCATGCATAAAATAAATTCACCTTATTCTCATAATCAATAACCCCCCTATGTTAAAGATCCCATAATCGACCTAAGAAATTTCTATTTAGCTTGGCTAATTGCTTCAACTCTTGTGAAATCTTAAAATTACTGCCATAGTACCGTTATTAAAAACAAGTATTAAAAATCTAAGTTGTAGACTTGAACGAAGTATAAGCCAACAAGTAAGTTTCTTTTGAGGATGTCACTGCGTAGCTACTGTTTGTCAATTGTATAACCAATTAACTATAACCATTATTATACAAAGTAGAAACCATCGAATCTCTCTTATTCAGCTGCAAAATGCAACAGTGCGACAAAAGGACATATCTCCAAATCATGCTCATCCTCCTAAACAAATCTCGAATGGAGAACCCAAGAATCATCCATCAAATCTAACTATGAAATCTAAGTAAGAACATGTCAAAAGTGAAGGAACTAGCATATGGAGAAACAAAAGACTAGGAAAATGCATAATCTCAAATCTATGTAAAATAGAAACAGCTGAATTTAAGCAAGAAACAAAGCAGCTCCCCCAAACAATGCCATCAATGCCAGACTGCTTCCATGAACAAAGCCATCGCTGCTTGGGTGTGAGGCCACCGGAGACTCACCAGGAGGAGTCGAGATACCGGATGGTGACGACCCTGGAGAGGAATCCGGTGAGCCCGACACCGAGGATGGTGATGGTGATGAACCAGGTGGCGCACCAACAGGAGAAGGGGGTGCAGGTGGCGATGAGCTAGCAGATGGACCCGGACTGCCGGCGCTTGGTGACGGGGATGAGGTTGGGGTTATGGCTGGCGGAGTAGCAGTCGTGGAAGAGGTTGGAGGAGTGGCGGTGCTGGATGGCGAGGGAGAGCCTGTGAATGGCGGCGTTTGGGTGGTCGCCGGTGGTTTGGCGGAGGCTGTGGGTGCTGAAGATGGAGCTTGTTGAGCAATGGAGAATGCGGCGAGAGAGAAGGACATGGCCAGCACAAGGACGGCACGTGTGAAAGCCATGGCTCTTCAACCGCAGAAGGTAGACAAAAATGAAAACTTGGAGTAACAAAGGAAGCAAAAAGATGGCAGAGTGTTTTGTTCTGTTCTGCAAAGGAACAGAGCAAGCGAGGTTGTCACTCGTGAGATTGTTGATAAATAGGAGGAGAGAGAGGGTAGGGAAGTTTAGATGGAAATAATCTCTGTTATGGTGACACCACAATGCACGAATATTCCATACAATCAACAATGAGGTTGACACGTACCAAGGGAGAGAATCAGTTCCCTTTGGGTGGAAGGCCATCTGGAATTGGAATTGGATGGTCATGTATTTCGACGGGTGGGTCATGTTTTAGCAAGAACACGGACAACTTTTTGTATGCCCTCTTTGGGGATTTTCATAAAATTAATAAATAGATAATAAAATTAAAAATTTATCTTTCTTCATTTATTAGATAGGAATTCTTTTCTGTATGTTTTAGTTATAATTCATGCCTTTATTCTTATCTAATAAATAAAAGTTAGTTATCAATTTTATATTTTAAACCCTTACGTATTATTTCATACGAAATGTTCTCTCTAATTTGCCATTGAATTGTTTGGAGAATGATATCTAATCATTATTATATCATAAAGATAATAAATTCAATTTAAGAGAGAATATTTTTGATATTATAACTTCCTCTATTTCTTAAAATCTTGTTTAATGTTGCTGTACATAAAGGAAGATATTAAAATAATTTATAATTAAGTTTCTATCATTAATTTATATTAAATCTAAATAATATAAGATAACTTTGAATCCAATTAGAATTTATTTTTTTAGCTTATTTATAATTTTTTATCAATAATTTTAGAAAAAAATTTAACAATTTTAATTCTTATTAACATGAAAATTCTTTTTTTCTTCTTTTAAAGATAATAATGAAAGAAATTTTTTATGTAATACTTAAAAGTTAATAAATGAATTTTAGTGAAATAAACATAGCAAGTTAGTAAAAATAAAATGTCAATATGATTTAATAAACATATAAAACTTTATTAGTTGGATTTAACGTCAGTTGACGATAAAGATTTGATTATAAATAATTTTAAATTTTAAGATGTAAGTATATAAAATAAAACTATAAAGATTAAATTATAAATGTAATAAAATTATAAGGAGTAAAACATCTATTAACTTTTTTCTTTCATTATCTTTCTACTATTTTTTTCTTTTATTAAAAATGTTAGAATTGAAAAAATAATAATTAATAAGTTATTAGGTTTTTAAAATGATAGATAAAAAGAAATAATTTTTTTTTTCAAAACCACATTTAAAAACAAAGAGAGTGAATAGCACTTTTGATAAAATGGTAGTCACTTATTCACTCTTTATTGTTTTAATAATTCTAATTAAGTTGAACAATTTATATGAGCGAGAATTTTATCATAATGTTCAAAGAGGATGATATCTCTTGTGGCCATTATTCGATCTGTCTTGAACAAAAAAAGAAAAGAAAAGATACGTTTTGTTATAACTTTTATAATTTCTTCCTATATTTTTTATAAACTTTTTTTTTTTTTGGATAAACCTATACTAAAAATTTTTGTAATACAAAGTAGAGTTGTAATGTTTTGCATATATGTTAGAAAAAAAATTCATATACAATTACAGTTTGAAGTTACAAAAATTTACATAAAAAATTATATTTTTATAAAAAAAAAAAAGATTTAACATAACTTGCAAAAACTCACGTATAGAAGCATTATTCTTGAATTTTTTATATTATAATATATCATCAAAATTTTCACTTTTCCCATTATTGGCATATGTTATTAGGCTACGAAATATTCTTCACAAATATTGAAAACATAAAAATAGACGAAAATCAGGAATCAATTTTTAGGGATAGAGAAGAATATTTCAACTTTTAAACCTTATATCCTGATAAGATATGAATTATCCAAAATATAAAATGGATTATTATAGCAAAAAATAAAAGAGGTAAATAATTATAATTTTAAAATTATTTATTATTTATTGAATTCTGAATTGTTTATTCTCTTATTAATCATTATGATAATTTAATTTATTTATAAAATACATTTTATATTTTTAAAAAAATTAAATTCTATCCGATAAATACATATCATGTAAATTTGCAACGTTATGAGTAGCTCCATGGTTACATTTTAATATTATGAGAGGTGAAGATTAAATTATACAAGATGTATGTAGCACATCACAAGGTTGTGATGATAAAAGGGTTGGTCCCAATTATATCGCACCGTAAAAGAAGTAGGAAAAAAAAGGCACTTTGGGAAAGTGATAAAGAAGGCAGACAAAGAGAAAGAGGAAAAGAAGTTGCGGTGGCAATTGGCTCCATTTGAAAGTAAGCCTCTTTCATTTTTAATAATTCATTAGACACTGACTCACATAACTTCGTAGTAAGTTAACAATAGAAATTAATAAGATCACGCGGTTAAGCGACGTAGGCCTTTTACTAAAGCTTGTAGGCCTTCTACTTGAAAATGTAACAAGAAGAAATTCATATTCCAGAAAAGAAACTAACCACGTAAATGAAACTTATATCATCGTGAGACTCATTCTATTCAAAAAAATTTGTAAAATTAATTGCAAATTAACATGTATGATTAGATTTAAGGATATGTTTAGTTTGTAAAACAAAATATCATTTATAAGAAAATCTTTTTGATTGTAAATCAATATAGGATTTTCATATTGTAATATATTTTATGATTAATAAAATAATATATGATAATAGAAAAAAATAATTTTTGTTTTAGGATTTATTTATTTTGATGAAAAATAATTTTTTTAAGAATAATTTTATTTATTTATATTTATAATTATAAAATATTAAAATGATAAAAAAAATTATTTGTTCAACACTAAATGTTGATAGTGTAATAAAAAATAATATCTTTTTTTAAAGAAAATTATTTTTTTCTACTATTATGACATCATGTAATTTTTTTTAATTATAAGATATATAAGTGATATAAAAATCATTTACTTATACATAAATGAATGAGATTTTCTTATAAAAAAATATCTTTCAATAAAATAAATAAAATCTTAAATTAATAAATATTATTTTTTATTAAATAATTATACATGTAACGTTGAGAAATAAAAACTTTTATATGATGTTAATTTTTTATAAGTATAAATTTAAACAAGAGATATCATTTATTTTTCAAGGCACCATATATAAATATTATTAGCTACATGTAATACATAATTTACACACAAGAATTTGTCAAAAATAGAATTTAAGGCGTTGAGTAGCTTGAGTTGGGAGAGGACATGGAGTCAATGCCATGATGGTGCAAGAAGCGCGTGCCAACGTAGAAAGCAGATATAATAATGTCGTTAACTGGTTAATTTTCCGTAATTGTCGGATATCATAGATTCGTAGTCAGTTTCTTCATTATTAAATGAATCTATATGAAAAAATAAATGTAATGTAACATTTTAAAGGGATTGGAAGGCATTGAAATGGGGGAATTCAAGCCTACAACAGTGCAATGCATATGGATGAAGAAGAGAGAAAAAAGGTGCCGTGTTAGGAGGGACATTTAGACCAATTTAAAGTCTAAGTCCCAGCATAGTCGTGGAAATTATGTTCCTTCTTTTTCTTTTTGTTCTAAGAAAAAAAGTCTAGACCAGTAGGCAAGAGATAGTAATGTCCAATCATACTTGTGGACAATATTCACGCGTAAGTAATATCATAAGCCATTAAACAGATTAAATTGTGGATTACTGATGAGAAACTTAACATAAATTGCCTGAGATATTTCTCTAAATGTTTTGAGGCTTCAGTCCATGTTCCTGTATAATCAGCGAAAATTACAACCTTGCTGAATCATAGACTTTACAAGAAGATATTATTTATGATTATTGTAATAAATAATTATATAATTTATAATTTAAGATATAAGAATTTATAATTAAGAGATTAAATTTGATTATTTGGTTTTTGTTATTTTATTGTTTAGTTAAATTAAGATTAAGAGATTTATTATTAAATAGGAGTTTTATTTCTTGTGCAATTAAGATTTAGTTGTTTTACTTGTAAAAGGCCAGTAACCTCTCTTAAGCTATGTAGCACCGACACCGGTACGGGGACACGGGGAAACGCGGATACGGACACGGCGACACGGCATTTTCAAAAAAGATAGG
>JANHAO010009059.1:0-18721 GCA_026873985.1 Saraca asoca
TGAGTTTCATCAATTAATAAATTTAATCATATTTCCTCCTAATCATAACATGTAAACCTAATCAAAACTATTAGTTTAACCTCCCCATTGTTACATCATAAAATGAAGCACATTGTATCATACATTTCAAACAAATGGATCATATAGATGAACAAGGGGGGAACTCTCTCTCTTTCTCTTTTACATAGTTTAAAGCTACTTCTAATGATAACTGGCAAATCAATGTCACTAATATTAAGCTATAAAAGAGTGCCAGGAATGAACTTACTATTAATAAGTTCAGCCTTTGCTACATTGCCCATCTCCACATTTCAATTTATTATCATCTTCATGTAGCTCTC
Source organism: Saraca asoca (assembly GCA_026873985.1). Taxonomy (NCBI): domain Eukaryota; kingdom Viridiplantae; phylum Streptophyta; class Magnoliopsida; order Fabales; family Fabaceae; genus Saraca; species Saraca asoca. Next base: position 342 of record JANHAO010009059.1, read on the forward strand.
ATTTTTATCACAAGTATAGAATAAATTTCATCACTTTAATACCTAAGGGAGGCCTTTTGATTCGTCACTCAGAGTAGACCCCTGTTAGTCTCTAAATTTTTTTTCCTATAGCAAGCCTTTTTGCCTTCCCACATCCATACTGCATATGGCTATACAGACCTTGCCTTTTCACATTACCTAACCATGTAGTCGTCCACTCATGCATTTAGATTATCTCCTCGACTGTTTTGTTAAGATCACACACTTAAAATCTACTAATTAATTCCAATCACTTCTATAAGTTGACTTATACACAAGCACAACACATCCATAACAAGGGCCCAAATGACAATAGCGATTTGCCAAGTCACATTCAAGATGAATGCTAGGAAAATGTCCCTTTAATCGGCTCAAGACTATTAATTACATATTGTCATCAAATTACACATCTTTTCATGACCACAACTTTAAATGCACCATTGGTATACACCTCCCCTATTCACTTACTTCCAAAACTAAAAGTTGATGGCAATAACTTGGAGAACTATATATCATGTGAGCATCCTTATATGAAAAAGTTTGATTAACTTAACAAGAATTGTGAATAAAATGTTCATAAACAAGATCCATTAAGCTCCTGCCCAATTCCAATTATCCTTGTTTTCTTTTTCAGACATTCCTATAAGGTCATAAAAAACATTCCTAATAAAATCTTATTTTGCAAATTAATTACACACTTTCCCTACCTAATGCATTTACATATATACATTGCAATCAAACTACCTCATCTGTTCGACATACTCTTGTCTATCTATATTTGTTTCAGCATACACACAACACATATGTAAATACTAATTGAGTAAGCAATTTACTCACCTCAAAACTATTGTGTTTTCACTGCCAAATAGTCCAAAATGTAATATTTCACCTAGCTTAGGTACAAAAGCGTTTGAATTGTGGGATGGCTGGCTTTAACTAGCCATGAACTAAAACCATCCCATAAAACTGGACCTATAAGCTGCTTTGTCTGAATAGACTAGCTACTAGTTGTAGTGAGGTGATTAACCTTAGCTCATAGCAACCACTTTATCTCCATCATGGCACAACAATTGGTTTGGAGGAAGCGTTTGTGTTCTCATACCCGTCAACTAGGTGGGCTGAGCAGTATATATACAACTTCACCCTACTACATGGCAATAAGCCTCTGCTACAAGCATGGACAACTGAATTGCTGGTTCACATGTTAGTCTCTAATGAAGACAAGGTCCATCCTAGGCAACAATTATGATCAACATAAGCGATGAGTCACAATAGTTGGACAAAAGAATGGGGGTCATAGCTTAATAGTTTCAATTTATCGCAACACCAGCAGAAAGGATCGATGCGACAACGCCACCCAATTGCAGGATAGCACCTTAAAATTTCTATCAGTGATGAACAAATTCCCAAATTGGAGGAGCAAAAGCTTTAACCAGCTGCAATCCAACCACAAAAATAGATGTTGGCATGTGCTAAGTTTCAAGTAGAGTAGAGTAGCTAGTTCAGTCCTTTGCTACTTAGATTCAAACTACCTGTCCAATGGTAGAACTTTGGAACAACTTGTTGATCTTAAGCATAATAGTGAGCTCCATCATGCTTCAACTACAACTGATGGTCTTTGCCAACAGGGAACTATCAACATTGCAAAAGGAGTTGCTAGTCAACTACAAACTGAACTAGAAAGGATGTTGGTTGTCTGGCTTCGTATGGATCAGCCACCAGTTGAAGAAAGGTGACTGAAGAAAAAGTGATGGAGTAGGGAACGATGCCATCTATTGTTGTCTTCTCCTTCCATTTCAGCCTGAAAAAAATAACGAAGAAATGCTTCGTAACCCCTTATTTGGTTTCGTAGAAAAAAATAGATGAAATAAAATGAGAAGAAAAAAATGGAAGGAAAGAAAACAAGAAGAAAAGAATTTGCAATTTTGTTGTTTGATTAGGTAGAAAATAAGAGGAAAGAAAAGGAAATAAAATAATTGTTTTGAATCAACTGATAAATCAATTCATATTCATCAATTGATTCTTGTAAAACTATTTGGGAAAATTATTTTTACCAAAGGTCAAGAATTTTTTTAAATTGATTAGATAGTCAATTTATAACCTATTCGTGATGATGTTAACTGATTCACATATCAATTCAGTCTGTCGTACTTGAAAACACTCACTATAAATCGATTCATTAATTGATTCATAAGTTGATAACCTTTCTCTACCCAACTTTATCAATACCCAAATAGAGTAGTAATAAGATGGATACATTTTTTGAAAGAAAAAAATGACCCCAAAAAAATTCTTGTCACAAGAAATTTTCAAAATACATAAAACAGATTTATTGAGATGAACCAAGAAGATACACATTCACTATTATAGAGACATTTTTATAAACATGTACACCTTTCAACTTTCAATATAATTTAAAATTGAGATGAACCTAGGAATGGATAACGGATAGAAGCAGAACTAGGCAGCTAGCATATTTTTGGCACAATGTGATGGTAGAATGCCAGAAAGCTAAAAAGTCATGAACAATCTTTGGAAAAAAAAGGTAAAAATTATAGTTGATAACCAAAATAGAATCGAATCAGTATAATTAGTAAGAACATCAAGACTAAGTGAGCCTCTTGACAACTGCAGTCACATACTTGCCCTGATGCTTTGAAAGTGCCAATTCTATTTCACTAGGCTCTTTGGAGCTATCACTGGCAAATACTCCTACACCATATGGAGAGCTCACTCCAATGGAGTCCATCTTAAATGCGCCTGCTCTAAATGTGTACCCGATTGGAACAAAAAGCATTTCATGGTGTGCTAGTTGGGTGATTGCAATCCAACAGCCATGAAAAAGAACAAACATAAGTATTTAGCAAGGCTTTAAAAATTAGCACTTAAGTAACTATTTTGTTTTTCCATCATGAAGTGCCACAAAAAGATTATTTTAGTAAACACATAAAAGAATAGACAATTGTAAACATAAAGCAGGATAGGCAATAGCCTTCACTATCCGTCTTCAGATTGTAAAGACACATTTCTTAAGTAATCCATTCAACAATTTTCTAGAACCATATAGATTGTGATTGTGTTGTCTTTAAAAGGATATGAATCATACTTTTGAGAATTCTAAAAATACTCAAATGAAAATCACTAATTTAAACCCCTAATTTTGAAAAAGTAAAAGTATCAACACTATGAAACGCCATCAAATCACAAAAACTAGAACCATATCAAGAAAAGAAAAATCACAGCAATTAGTAAGTAACCAAAGCCCCAAAACCAAACAAAGATTCATGCAATTAAAAAGCTTTCTATTCACTAAAGCTAGGAGAAAAAGAGAAAAAGAAATTGCAAAAAAGAAAAATGAAATTTGTTTGAGATTGATGAAACCAATCGAAAGAGCTGTGCTCACCTCAGTTTCTAAAAAAACAACAAAGATTACCCATTTCCAAGGCAAGTATTTGAATTTGAATCTTTACAAAATTTACAGATCTCATTTATAGACGATCGTCCAGTAACCCCAAAAACCCCATGTTTCTAACTGAACCATCCATTTTTCTTTGGATTTTTCTGCAAAAGCACTGAATGGTGATGGAAGAAAACTGAGAGAGAAAGAAAATAAAGCAAGAAAACAACAGCTTCCTCAAGCACAGACCTTGGAATTTGAAGGAAAACAAACAAATTTAAACCCATATCTAGCTTTCGTTCAGCTAGGAATGCAATAAATCACATATCAAGCAAAGAAAACAATGATAGGGAAGAGATGAATAACAATGAGAGGAAGAGAAGATCTCACCTTGTCACAGAACTACCATAGAAATCATGCCACACAGAACTTCAATGAAGAGAAACAAACAAATTTTTAACCCAAATCTAGTATTCGTTTGGCTTGGAATGCAACAAATCACAGGTGAAGCCGACAATAACAACGACAATAGAAGAGAAGAACTGACCTCACCAAAGAACCACGCTCTGGATGGCAACTGCGAAGGCTAGGAATGCTGAAGCTAGATTTTACCTAACTGCAACAGGACCTCCAATAAGTGCAAGGATGAAATTAGTCACAGGAGAGAATATGGAAGCTTGCCCAAATGGTCCAGCAGAGAAGACGGAAGCTCGCCCAAATGGTTCAGCATAGTGAGGAACTGTATTTTCCCTCGATTTTTTGCGCAAAACAATCACGAAAAAATTCGGTGCAGTCCCACCTATTTTTTTTTCTCATTTTCTTTTCTCACCAAACTCTTTCCTCAGCCAAACAGGGAGCTACAGTAATTGTAGCCCAAAATTTCTTCCCTCTCAAATTCTCTTGAAATAAATGTAGGGTGAGGGTTTTGAGGGAAGGAAGAAAAAGGGGGCTAGGTTTGCTTGCTTTGTTTTCGGCCAACTCGAAAAAATTTAAAAGAATTTTCCAAATCAACACAGTTTGGATAATAAGAAAAGTAGTTATATTTGTTGGAAAAGAATTAAAATTTAGTGAAGTGAAAAAAAATTTCTCTTATGAAAGTAAAATTATTTTAATCTATATTACATAGTGGCCCACAAAAAGTTCATTTTTTACTGATCATAAGTTAGCTTCTCTTCTTATCCGTCAACACCAACGATCATAGAATAAAAGAACACAAAAGGATTAAGGTTTGTTGACCTATTATTCTTGCTTCTATATTTTATAGTTAGGCATAAAAAAAATGTAAAACAATGCAACTAAAACTATATCATTGTCAAAATACCATTTTATCCGGTTTTTGGCATGTCATATAATAGGTATTATAATAATTAATGTATTATATAAATAATTTACATTTTTATATGAAATGTTATATAAATATGAATAATTTATAAATTAATGCAATTACTAAATGCACAATTGACAAAAAAATTGTAGTTGAACATATACTAATAACAAAGACTAAATTAGAGTCATGAAATTACTTGTAATTTTTTAACAAGTATCGGAAGGAAAGATAAATCTTAAGATAATGATGTATAACAAAATACATGATTTTAAATAATATTAATTAGACAATAATTTATATAAGTTTCTTCAATTTGTTAAATAAATTTTTGATTAAATTCTATAACGAGAAAAAAAGGAGAGATAAAAGAACGGAGGGAAAGAGAACAGCTTGATCCCAGTAAAAAAAAAATAAGAAAAAAAGTAAGATTGAAAAAAAAGGTCTTATTTTAGTAGTGAGACATTGAAATATTGATGTGTGTGGGAGCAGCACACTTGTCAAATAATCCTAACATTTATATATTAAAAAAAAAATAGGGAGGGAGAGAGAGGAACATAACCCTGGCCTCTGAAAAGCATTGTGGCTGCCAGGAGACCCAATATCTGTTGCTGATATTGATCTGGTGAGGGTTCCAATTGACCTGCAATTGAAAGCTCTAACACACTCCAAATTTAGCGGAAGCTTGGGAAATGACTTGAGCATTTTGCATTTGTCCAAGGCATGTTCTCTAAGATTCAAGAGTTCAAAAATACATCTAGAAGGAAGGTTCACAAAGTTGTTGTCACCTAGACCTAAAAATTCCTAGAGTGCCAAGCATCCAAGGTCTATATGAAATGATTCATCACTGAGATTGCGTTCACTTAAATCTAAGAACCTCAACAAGCAAAGACCTGAGATAGAAGGAGCAAGATCCACAAAATGGATGTTGCTGGCCTTCATATTAGAGAAGTTTCACCAGCATCAACACATTCCAAAGCGTCACTTTCATTAAAATCTGCCAGTTTATAAAATCTTGGGCAATCCGAAATCTAGAGCTCTGTAAGAGATTTCAAATGACCAAAACTATTTGGAATGTAAATTCAAAGTTTTTAGACTAGTAAAGAAGCCAAATGATGGAGGGTGTTCCGCTATACTAGTACATTCTAATGTATGAAAATCCAGAGAATCCACATTTTCCCAAAACTCAGGAAGCTTTGTAACATTTGAGCAGCCTTCAAGATTTAATTGCGTGAGAGAACTCATTTCCAATTTTCTTGGAAGTTTTCTAAGATTTTTGTGCTCTCCAATAGATGGATCAACCTCAATCAGGTTCTTGCAACTTCTAAGACAATTTTTTTGAGATCTGGGATCTCATTGAAATTTGGAATTGTAATAAGATTGTCAGAATAACTCAAATGGAGGTAAACCAACTTTGCAAACAAATGATAATCAAAAAGTGAAAAAAATAAATTATAAGCTTTGTAAATATATATGTATACAAGCAATATATGAACCGATGTCCTATGTTCTGCAATTATAAGGGAACAATGTGAATGCAGGAAAACATAGGACATATTGCAAGCTAGTGAAAATACAACTACACTGAAAATCCTATAATCTCAAAAGAAACATCTTAATATCTCAATATAAAGAACTCTTAATCCATGAGAAGGACAACTGAGATCAAGCAAAAGGTGCCAATAATAACTTGATACAATAAGTAATCGAAGATTGTGCATCTTTGAGAACACTTCAGAGTCCCAATTTGCTTCAAATGTCCATGGCAAATTGAGATCCATAGCTAGAATTGATTCATTTCCCTGATAAAGATAGCCAACACAGTGAATAGTGTGAGATCAAATGAAGAGTATGGTATAATTTAACTTCACATCTATAAAAAAAGGGAAATCTTACTGTAGCATTTCTAGAAACTTGATCAATGTCCTAAAGAGACCATAACCTTCTCCGTTTGCTAGCATCACTGGGACTTTCTTGAATAACATTGTGTGTTCTCATTTCTTCGAGCAAATCATGCATTCCCAAATACCCAGCACCATCAAGAGTCACCAATGATTTTTCAGTAAGAGAATCAATACCAGATTTTGCATGAAAACCATAATTTTTCAAAGCTTCTATCACCTAACCTTTTAACTTTCCCTTAAAAAAAAAAGCAATATGTAGGATGATCCCCTTTTCCATTTCAAGTAAACCATCGTAACTTATTTTTTGTATCTTCCATTTATCATTTTGTGCGTCTTCATTTAACATGTTCGAAGCGTCTTCCCAAATAGACATATCTCTACCATAGAGAAATGAACCAATGATTTTAAGAGCCAAAGGAAGGCCTCGAACATATTTAACCACACAATTTGACAACTCCATGAAATGGCATCAGGGATGTTGATCATTGTTAAACGCTTTTTGATAGAAGAGTTGAAGTGATTGATCCTTGTTCAAGAAGTCAATCTTATACTGTAGAATATTCAGTGAGATTTCAGTATGTGGCTGTCTCTTGTTACTATTATTCTGCTTCCTAGACCAAACCATTCTCTGTTTCCAGCCAAAGCCTCCAGTTGGCTAATGACACTTACGTTGTCAAGGACAAGGGGGACATTTTTGTTGCAAAATAGGTTTCTTATCATGTCCTTTCCTTGTTCTAAAGTTTCAATTTTCATGCCACATATATTCAAATGAGAAAGAAGTTCTCTTTGCAATTGAATCAGTCAATGATCTCTTTGGCCAGACACTTTTCTGACATTGGCTAGGAAGCAATGAATATCAAATTGGCCACATATTTTCTTATAGACAACTTCAGCAACTTTTGGTAATTCATGTTGTACTTTTATCCATACTTTTGTGTCAATATTTTCAATAATTTTTGTTTCTAGCCTGCAAAGAAGGCAAGAACGATCTTGTGCTGAGTTAAACGTCATTTACAATCAAAATAATAGACAGATACATAGTTTTCATTTGTTTAACTATCATCAATGATTAACTAGCTAATTTAGTAAAGTCAGAGATTGATAATTTTTTCACCATATGAGCAGGATTATAGACTAGTTGACTTTTCTCTTATTTTGGGTGCATTGGAAAATTACTTGATCTAAGGTTTCGTTTCTTGTGTCCGAAGACCTTTTTTGTGAGGGAACCTTATTTGCTTATATATAATGAAAGACTTTTATGCCACTTGTTTACATTATAAATGACAAAACAATGCATGGTATTATGATAATTGGATGAAAACAACTTTCTTTCTAAAATAGTGGAAGTTGTTTTTTGCTGCACTCCCTACATGTGAGATTAAATAAATAAAATATTTTCTATTACCTGAACATTTTATAGCTTAAATACAAGTAAATGACATTTTCTACAGAAAATATCTTTCAACAAAACAAATAGACCCTAAAATTGTTACCAAAATCAAGCTTCAATCCAAAAGATTGAAGTTCGTAAAAGCTGCTCTTAAATTGATTTATGAAAATGTGTACTTTCCTTTCAATGAATACAATGATAATATCATATTATAAATGCATTAGGAACTTACAAATTCTTGTGGTCCTGACCAGATAATTCAGCAACCTCTTTCAAAGCATTTCTCCATCTTTGAACCTTCCCTTTCTCTTTTCTAAATCTTTCTTCATGTACCTTAAAGGTTGTTTCAAAACTTCCCTTTTGGTATCTTACAGTAGATGGATCTACCCCATAAAAAATTGGTAAAACTTTGCTATCGAGGAGTTTTGGAGATTTGAAAATTTTTAAGAGCTCATCTAGACACCAAGTGGAAGAAGCATAGATTTTGAAAAGAATGACAACTGCTGAGAGAGATTCTTCAATTGTTATAAGAAGTTCTTGTGAAGTAACTTCTCTCTTGAGCTCTTTATCATCTCTGAAGGTATGAATCCCCTTCACATCAAAGCACAAAATAAGTGATCTGCAAAATTTTCGCGGGTCTCTTTTCACTGAAATCCCAAGAAAACATAATACTTCCACCTTTGATTCAGATTGAGAGAGTTTGAGGAAGATGCTACCATTGAAAGGCTATACGGCCTCTTTTAGATTCAGTGTCAAAGGTACCAATACAACATCACTCACTATACGGTCGATTGAACTAATGAAGGAATCATCAGTAGAATTAAAATAAACAAAAGGAATTTCCATCAGATTGTACACCTTTCCTTTTACTTAATGGAATTTAAGGAATAAGCATGAACTGTATTATGCGCACAATCAATGTAATGCTACTTCCACAACTGCCCTGCTCAATCATTTTTACAATTTTACGAAGCATACAATTAAGTCAATCAGCTCCACCCACTTTAAATTGTGTGGGACTAATTTAATTCAAATTTTGATACTTACATAGTTGTACAAAAGTTAGAGTGAGACTAAGTGTTTTCTTCTTGAATCTTGATTTATGCCAGAGTTCAGCATATGCAACAAGTTAGTTTATTCCCTGAAAGTTAATGTGTACAGTTTTTCCCAGTCTTCATAAAGAGTTGCTTTAATTCTTCTTTTAATTTTCTTCTTACTAATTTACTTGAAGCTGGCTTGCCATTCCCATATATGAAAGCTTCTTTATATTCTTTTAAAGTGATTTTCTTTTCTTATTATTTTATTCTTGTTGTGACATCATATTTTCATGCATTCTAGGTTGGAATTCTGTTCTATACACTAGTAGGTTTATTTCTTAAAAAACAATAAAGAAATTATTTGAAGTCTTAATTGACAATATATACTATACAATTTTAAATTTCTGTAATGCTACTCCCACTTCACCTCATATTCATTACATGTAGTGAGATAAGGAAAGTCTCAGCTCTGATTTTTAGGTCTTTGGATGATCAATTTTTATTTTTATTTTTTAATTAGAGTCATTCTTGATTTAGAAATCTCTCTATGTAAGCATTGGGCGAGAGCAATTGCGGTTCTACTAAACGAGCACAAGTTATAACCTTTTGAATTCCAAAACATACAATGGCTTCCCACGCAATCCAATTAGAATTGCTAATTACCCCTCGTACCACGGCATGAAAAAAAGAGATAGGGGGACAAAATAGCATACCTCAAAATCAATTTCGTCCAGGAGACACAACATTTGTGAATTTGATGAAAATTCCTTCAAATCATTAAAAGTTTACTATTGTTACTATATATTTGGTGGCAGCATGAGTAATGATCGAAGATTTTGACAATAATCTAAGTAAACTTTTCTCAATTTTAAGAGTCTAGAAAAGCAGGCCAGTTACACGAAATTGCTGACGATGATAAGCATTCAAGATTTTAAGGAAATGTTTCATCCCTGATATTGCAGTCCCTTAAATATAAGGAAATCAATGAAAAAGGACTTAACAAAGAAGGAGACAACGCTGGCAACACTTGAACATACAAACACTTGAGACTTTTTATGTTAACAAGGGAGGAAGGTAATTCACTTATAGTAGTTTCCAATGCATTAAGATATTGCAGTGCTTCATTTTCACCCAAATTATATGGCAGCTTTAAAATTTGTAAGCAACCCATTATGGACAGGTCAGCCAGAGACTTCAATTTCAAGTCACGTGTAAAACATACGCTATTAGAAAATTTCAATCAGCTGAAGGATGAGAATTGATTTCAAGTTTGTGTATGATTAAAGATTTCAATTTTATTTTTTTAAAATTAGTGGAATGAAATCCATTCAGTTAATGTTAAAGAGGTTTTTTATTAATGATTTTTCTTCTTCTTTTTTAGCTGGGTCAAAAGTTGACCTCTTTAATCATACATCCAGATATTTAACAATTTATACTTTAATTATCCAATTGTAGAGCTGATTTTTTTAATAACATCTGAGGAGAAAAGCCTTCTAACTAATTAATGTAGATAACATGCAAATATTGAAAGAAAAGGTTAATTAGACCTTTAACTCTGTTTTTATTTGTAATTATATTTCTATACCTTTTTTCTTTTTAATTAGCATTTGTAAATAGTTGCTTATATATGTCCATTAATTTAGAGATTTTTATTAGCAGTTATTTGATATAATTAACATTTACGGGTTTAAAAATTTATATTGTGATATAAAAATGAAGAGTTAATCACTGAAATAATAAATCATTGTAGTTTGAAGGAAATATGCATTCCGATACCTTAGAATTGAATCTAATAGGTTAATAAATATGCATGATGAAGTTATAACCTTTGATTCTCTAAGTAATTTTTACGATTGGGGTGATCTACTTGATCAATTGCTGTGCCATATTATAACTGCATAATGTAAAAATATTTAAAATGTTGGACAATTACAAAAGAAATTTCTAAATCAAGCATAATAAAGAATTAATTTCAAATTAAATTAAACTCTAGGAATTTAATTTTAAAGAAAAAAGTGTAAGTATAAAGTTACAAGATGAAGTGACAAAAAGCTTAATTTAGCAAAAAGAAAAATCAGCTGATATTTAACTTTCTTGTTAGCAAAAATCCCCAAAAAATAAATAAATAAACATATGTCATGCACTAAATTTTAGTTAAAATAATTCAGTTAATATAATTTTGTACCATTAATATTAAATTGATGTTAAACATTTATTCAAATCAATTTAAAGCCTCCTAATTTTTTAATTATCAATTTCAGAAATTTTATTATTATCATGTCATTTTTTCTTGGCCCGCCAATCGACATACATGTTAACATCTATTTCTTCTTCTCTCTTTTATCCTCATTTTCTCTTCTTGCTTTTATTCTGAAGTTCCATGTTAGCATCATAAAAAAATATTATTTAATTTCTAAAAGATTAATAATATACATATTGGTTGCCTAGTTGCACCAATTAATTGAAATTATCAATAAAAGTCGGTCACTCAATTTCTTCCTGATTCCTTTGAACAATCAAACGCAACCCTTATCCTCATTATTATTTATATATAACATATAACAGCGCTCTTAAATTCGTTGTAGTTTAGTTGCTTGGCTTGTACCAGCAACACCCGAATACTCACCCACACCCAAAAACCATGTAATAATGTCAAAAAACAAAAAAGTTATGCTTTCATATCTAAATGAAAATCTTGGCAATAGTACGTACTTTTTAATTTTTTATTTTTGAAAAGCTTTTTTATTAAAAGTTGTAAGTATTATCTAAAATTTTAATAATTTTTTAAAAAACTATTCAATGATAGAATTACAATTTTTTTGTACATATTATATGTGATTACAGAATTATAATCTTTATATTCAAACTTTATAAACAATCACAAAATTTTTAATATGTATAGAAACAATATAGTTTGACATATAGTTCATAGGTTGTGATCATTTGACATATAGTCGATTGGTTGGTATTAGGCTAAGAATTGGTATTCAGCACAAGATACTTTTTATTGGTCGGCTATTCCATTTGGTCAAATAACCTTAGCTAAAATGTCAGTTAAGAATTATGAGTGCCAACCGCTCAACTAATACATGAAAAAATGCGTGATCAGGCCTGCATGATCAATGTGACATTAGCAACCGTCTAATGGGATTTTAGCTAGTGTTACCAATGTGTTGCAGACATGCGGTAAAGTTCCATTTACTTCAAAGCATGTTAAATGGCATGTTCAGCACCTACAAATACTAGCAGATATCCCTATTCTATACCATCTTTTGCACACTTATTTAAACTTTATCAAAATACTAACTTGATCATTAGGGCATGTTGGACGGACCACTTCTACCATGTATGACTGATTGTGCTATACTTGCAGATAGCCTATCTCGCTTTATTGATCAACCCAACCAGTTAAGGAGTTTCATTTGACACTGTCTATGGCTTTCCTAACTGCCATATTGTCTCATCAATTCCTTTCCTAGTATTCTTGAACTCTGTCATTAAATGAACATCATCGTTGTCATGAGTGAACCCAAGATGACCACTATAGAGATTGGATGACAGAGAAGGCTAGTCAGATTACTATCAAACTAGAGCACGATGCTTTGGCAAAATAGGTGTGCTTGTTACATGAAAAGTTGGATGCCTTCTATCATGCTCAGGTGCAGTCCGCTCTGCCTCATCACCTCATGCTTCTCTAAATCCTATTCTCCAAGAAGTTAATCCAATCACACCACATACATTTCAACCAAATCACATTCCTGAATTCTAGTAACCTTTATGATTATGATACTACCCTTATGGTAACAACCTTCCATTGCAACCCTTATTTTACCCATGATAACCCCTAAACATCTGATTGCAAACCCTCTAGTTCCACCTTCCACAAACCTCCTAGACTTAGACCCTATTGGGGTTGCTTGTCCCTAATGTTTCTTTTGGCCCATCCCAAATGGTTGAGATCTGCCACCATATGCTCTGATCTCATAAGTCTTGTGATCCACTTAACCTTTCATGGATCTGACCCCCTTGCCTACTTACTTTAAACTGTCAATGCATATAGACCCATATGATGAGACAATTGATCCTTAGGAGCACTTGGAGGTTCTTTATATGTTAATGGTGCTTTTTGGGGCTTTAGATACTATAATATGTAGAGCTTTCTCCACTGCTCTCAAGAAAGTTGGTTTATGGTAGTTTACTACCTTACCTCGATAGTTGATCAACAACTTCCACCAAGTTGTTGAAGCATTCTCTACACATTTTGCTACTAGTTGAGCTTAAAGGAAGAATTCAACTGCCATAGTTAAATTCTAGTGGCAAGGATGAAAAATTCTTAAGGAATATTGAGCTCATTTTATTGTTTTGGCACCAGACATCTAGGGATCTTAACAAAGGGTGGTCATTTATTATATTAGTGCATGTTATTGTTCAAGTTATTTCTCCCTTTCTCTGGCCAAGCATCCTACCATCTTCCTTTCAAAACTCTTAGTTAGGGTGGAAAAATACATCAACAGTGAGGAAGTTGAGATTGCTTGGCAGCAAAGTAAAGCGTACATAGTCAGATAGTTCACCCTCTAAAGAAAAGTCTCTCCAGTGGGAAAGAGGACCCCTGCAAGCGCAATTTAAAAGATACAAATCGTTGAATGTCCAAATTAGCAACATAGTGCAAGATGTATGAATAGCTGAGCTCATAAAGTTTTGACCACATAAACATAAAATGTTCCCTCCAGTAGATAAGTCCAAGTTTTATAAGTTTCATTAGGATTATGGTCATAACATCAATGAGTGCATCACTTTGAAAGATAAGATTGAAGCATTGATAAGGAAGGCCCATCTATCAAAATACAAAAATTTTCAGGAGGGAAACGGGAGGAAGGAAGAAAGAGAGAAGAAGTGGTCTTCGTACCTTAGTCGATTGAATAGTGAGCAAGTTGAGCCGACTTGCCACATCTTGGGGATGATAGAAACAATAATAGAAGGATTGTGGGACGAGACTCTAGGAACACCAGGAAAAGGCATCTAAGGGAAATAATGGTCATGGAAGAAAAAAGAAGAAAAAGAGAACCATGAATCAATTTATTTCACAAGGTAGGACTTTGGCAATATTAATAAGGATCATGATGATCCAATGGTTATCTCCAGTTTGTTCCACAACTTCATTATTAAAAGAATACTTATAAACTAGGGAAGTTTTGTTGACATATTATATTTACATATTGCTAGTGCTTTGAATATTCCCTATAGTAGGCATAAACCTTACACAAGTGTTTTAGTAGCCTTCACTGGAGGATAGTGCAAGTGAAAGGAATTGTGACCCTCAAATTGACATTAGGGACAAGACCATTGACAAAGAATTTGGATATCATATTCCTTATAGCAGCAACACTCAATAACACTTACAATGCCATCCTTGGTTAGATGTCTCTATCGCAGGTGGGGCAATTGTCTCTACTCCCAATTTGTGATGAAGTTTCCTATAAAATGAGGAATTGGTAAGGTGCGAGCTAATCAGTAGGCTGCCCGAAAGTTTAATATGGAGAGTCTAGCTAAAACTTAAGGTGACACTAGTAAGGCAAAGTTGATCCCCTACAATGACAATAATTTTAAAAAGATTTTTATTTGTAATTATCTAATATGGCAAATATTAGTCAATTTTTATAATTATGTCATGATATCAAAATTAAAAAGTATAACCCTTAGTTACAAAATTTTTAAGAAAACTCAGATACATCACTTTAATAATCATATTTCCAATTTTAATAGATATTACTTTCAGATTATAAAATTTATCATCCTAATTAATAAATGGGTTTTGTAATATAATTTCATGTACATTTTCTATTTTAATCGATATTTCTTTTAAACTATAAAATTTATCATCTGTGTTTTCAATCCTGATTATCACACCACAATATAATTTCATAAATTCGAAAATATTAACCACGTGGAATCATTACAAAAATTATGGGCACAACGGCAATATCATTATATCGAAGTTGCGAATGCAATTTAAAATTATGATACGATAAGTCTTGGTCAGCTCTTCAAGACACCTGCTGTATAACGCAAGGCATGTCTTGGTGTTGTATGTGTGCCTCGTCATATAATTTCTACAAAGTTTCTAATATCAAGTGCTTTTCAACATTGTTTCGCAAGTTTACAATATAAAAGTTCGAGAAAATTTTGCTAACACTCAGTGCATTTATGTTATATGTATTGGATCAGATAAAAAGGAAATATATTACATTTTTACTATATATTAATACATTATCCCTCTTACATTTAATTATAATTTTTTTAATTGATTTAATACACATAATATGAGTGCATTTAGTGTAACAAAAATTTTCTTTGGAAGCTAGATAAAATCTTCAACTTTTGTATTAAAATTTCAAAAAGTTACAAAAGCTTTTCATACTTTAAGTCCATGATTTCCTTATCATTCAAAATTATTTTCGGTGTATACTTTTATGAGAATTGAACTTTAAAGTCATAATTTTATAGAAGAAAATTATAAATTTGTATGAAATTTTATTTTATAAGCATATAAAAATTGTAATTCAATCTAATAAAGTTGAATCAATTTTTTTTAAAAAATTTCAACTTAACTTTTGTTGAAAAAAATTGCTAAAACATATATTAATATGAATTTTTTATTACCTAACAAAAACATTTTTTGAACATTATTACGTTTGTCTTTGAGTTTGATTAAGTAACAACCGGCCAACCAAATATAATGAATTCAGAGCATCAGAAAGTTATTATATATTATAATGAACATAAGTGTGGGGCTTGCATTTCCAATGGAATCAAACAAGGATGAGTGACCGACTTTTAGTGATAGTTTAAATTAATTATTGCAACTAGGTAACCAATCCTTTGACCCTCAATGTTATCGGTTTGGTTTTTTGTGGAAGAGATTTATCTATAATTTTAAACTTTAATTAACTATTTCAACTAGACAGTTAATATCTATAATATTAATTTATTAGAAGTTACTTCATATTAATTTATGATGACGTATTATAAAATAGAATTTAAGTAGGAAGGCAAGATTACAAAACAAGGCTAAAAGAGTGAAACAAATAGAAGCTGCCAAGTGTATGGTGGGCAAAGATAAAATAATTAAAAGGGATGGGAAATTCTTACTTACATTAAATATACTTTAAGAATTTTTAAATTATTAATTTGTAATTGCCTCAAATTTATTAAAAAATATAAATACAATATTAATTAAAAAAAAATCACGCACTGATATAAGATAATCATATAATGCACTGACGGATTCAAGAACCGAACGTTAATGGGTCAATACTTATTTATAATATGTAAAAAGGTTATGACAAAATAATGCACTGTTCATATACACATATGACACTTTAATATAAAATTATAAAATACAAACAGTTGGCCGCAAGTGCTATAAGAGATGAAATTTTTTTTCCATAGACAACATTAATCTATAAAAATATTACTAAAATATCTTAAAAGCGAATTAAAAAATGGAGCTAAAGGCCACTCATTAATATATATATATATATATATTAATATATAAAATATAATATGAATCTTATGTGCATTTCAGAGCACACGATTCTGATTGCAAAGACAATATAAAAGCATGCATTCTAATTTTCAATTCAGTTCATAGCCTCCCTCAATCTTCATTGCATCGTCTCTCTATCTCCTATCCCTAAAATTTCATTTCCTTGAAATCTAACTGATTAAATCCAAGTTTCTTCCTTCTAAATTATTGCACTACCCATTTCCTTTAATTCTAACCAATTAATTTCATCATCTTCACCCAAAATAAAAATAAAAAAAAACCTAAAATCTCCTAACTCTCTCTTCTTCATCCAATCAAAATGACCGGTCATTTCACCTCTGATTCAAAGAAAAGGATCAAGATGTTTGGTGATAAATGATCTTTTGTGATAGATATGGCAATAGAAGAGCAAAAATTCTTCCCGAATAAAGAATCCTATAAAAGGTATACTTAGTACAAAGAGAAACTGATTGTTCCAATTGAGTGCTAGGTTGTGACATTCTTAAAAGAAAGTCGCTTAGAATTATTCAATCCATTGGAATATTATAAGCTATTGAACTTTGTAGTTTGAAATGTTTCATGATATCTTAGGATAGTTAGGATGTTTTATACTAATTTGGTAGTATCAAATAACAAATTGTCTGCATCAATAATGAGCAAATCAAGAAATTTAGATGTAGAAACATTGTACAAATAGTTCAAATTGGAAGGAGGGTCAAGCTTCATCACTAGTAAGGGTGTAGAAGATTATTCTAAAGAAGAAACCAAAAAAATGCTTTTCCCTGATACAATGCCTATGGTGACAGTGGAAAATTAATGATACCAGGCTCTCAGTGGAGTACCATATTTTTCACTACACCATTGTGATGATTATCCTACCTCACCACATAAATTCAAAAAATATTTTAAAAGGTGAACTATTTCTTATGTGGGCCATGAAGAAAAGGTTGCAAAAATTAACATTCCATACCTCATCATCTCTTATACGGGCATTGAAAGATTAGTTGGAATCCTAGAGAGAGAAAGATAAAAAAATTTCATGGAAACTCTAGAATTTCAGCGATTCCCAAGATCTAATTGGGTGAGGTTTGTTCTAGAAGAGGTAAGGAACTAGAATCTACCTTTGATTGAGCTCAAAACGCAGTGGAAATCTTCAAGCTTGGCCGACCACCATGGAGCTCATGTGCACTCCCTCTACCAGTGGTTCATGCCAGAAAACCACTCCAAATGGCTTCATCCTTCTTCCCTCTTGTGCTAGCAAGACCTTGGAAGAAGATTCGGACAAAAAATGGACAGGGATGACGGAAGAGCCACTGGAGGAAGCCATGGTCGAACCATTTGGCCGGCTCCCTCTCTCTCATGGCCAAAACAATTTTCGGCCAACTTCCTTGCCAAAGAGAGACACCAAAATGGCATCATTTAGCTTGGCCCAAAACGGCATCATTTCAGGCTAGTGCAAGGGGGAACTTTTCCCTTTTTGCACTTTGGCCCCTAGAGTTTCATAAACTCATATTTTGGCCTCTGAAGTTTCAGCAAACTTCATTTCTACCCCAAGCAATTTAAACAAATTACAATTTGGTCCCTGAACATCAAATATGTTCAAACTTTTTCCATTTCATTTCCTATTATGCGTGTGACCTAGTAGGCCTCCAAAATATTGGCAAAAGTCCAAAATGCCTTTCAAACCTTTTGAAGGCATATGAAATTAATCCAATTAATTTTCTGATCAATTTCTCCAAATTAATCAACTGGACTTTAAGCTAT